>JANHGN010027266.1:0-53299 GCA_024605025.1 Megaceryle maxima
CCCATTACCTGAACACAATTGCTTTGGAACAGATTGCAGTGCTGCTAGCTAGGAAGCTTGCTACATATACTTACGGGATAAGCAAGAAATTAACTTCCTCAGAACAGTCCACTATACTCCAAATACCTGTTATTGATGGGTGACAAGGAATAAACCCCGACTACTTTTCAGCCTTCAGATCCAAGGTGCATAATAATGTCCATGTGGAAAGCAGTGGCAGAGGGTGAGCTGAGCAAGATAGCTTCTGAGCTGAGCCCAACAGATACTAAACCAGACATCAGGCTTTCTCTTTCCCTTCATTACCTTTTATTTTATAATAAATCAGAATAAGAGAGTGTTGCATGTTTAATTATAGTTATTACATTGTACCTCATACGTCAATATTTTGCATATAGAGGAGTTGGTTTTTGTTAAGCCCATTGAGCATACGCACTCTTTTTGCACATTGTTCTTCATTTCAGACTAAACCCTGACTTAAACTTGTAAGGACTGTGGCAAATGTGTCTACGTTGGATATATGCCAGTTAGCAATTTTCTTGTGTTTTTAAAAAATTAAAGAAAAAGAAAAGCAAAGAGATCACCCCCATGATGAACCATCATCAGCTTTAATTAAATCTTTCTTTGGTAGAACATGATGTCTGTGTTTTGAGTGGCTTGCTGGCTCTCAGTTTCCTCACTTGTTACTGGTGGGGTATTTTTCACTCCATAACTCCACATTAGCAACATTATGTAAATGAAGATAATGATAGTCTTAAAATAAACATTTATATTGAGAAAAATTAAATGTGAAATTAGAAAATGGAGCTCACAGGTGTGAACAAATTACAAAAGAAATTAATAATATCTACAGTAAATTTAAAACCAAGCACAACCTTGCAGTAAATATGAAAACAAAGACTTTGGTAAGCAGAGCCACTTCTCTGACACTAAATAATGGTCCACTTTTCTGGGAGTTTTATAGCTAATTTCTTTTAGGTGCACATAGTAGGCCAGTAATTTCATCAACTACTTGTCAGTGTTACTAGAGGGCTGAAAGAAGGAAGCAGAACAGTGGTGTGCTGATAGAAAAAGATTTGATCCCGCTATCTTTCATTAATTTCCCATGTGTGTTGTTAGAAATTGTTTGCAAATTACAATTGGTATTTTATTTATCCAGCCAGCTTGACTCTGGGATTCTGATTTCACAACCACTGCTTTATAAACTGCAGTCCAAAGCAGAGCCACAGGTGGCACTGAACAGAATGATTTTCTTCATCTGCCAAAGAAGCTCCACATGTTCATTCTTCTTCAAAATAAATCTTAGTTCTCTGTGTGTACTCTAAAGAAGGACTGAAGGTCATTCTTATGGACTGAAAACATAGAAGGACATGTATAGAGAAAAAGTCTGCAATCAGCAAATTTTGCATGGCAGAAACAAATTCTAACACTTTTAAATTGTTTATGTCAGAACCATCAGTGATGGTTTAAAAATTTCTTCACCTAAGTAAATGTTTGGAATTCTTTATTATTACCATAGTAATCATGCATTTGTCTGAAATGCCAGATTTGCCTTAAAAGTCAGTATGTGTTGAGACAGAGGGAGAATTCCTGAAGCTCAGTTGAGTTAGAGTGTCAGCAGACATTTAAAAACATCACTGGCATTTTTTTAGGGAAGGGTATATAAAAACAGAACAAAGAAAGAAGAAATCAGTTGCTCTGAGGAAAGAATAAGATTAATGGTACTCTCAGCACTGCCCTCCAATTAAGCAAATTCTTCATCTCAGAATTATGCACTATGACACAAAAGCAAGACTAACAACAGCAAGAAGGATGGAAAAATGGAAATAACCACAACTAAGTGAAAAGCATGACCCTCTGAGGACTGAGAAGACCAGATAATGTTCACATTAGAATTCAAAAAAAAAAATGTTTTTGGAATTGTGAATCTGGTAATGAGTAATGTTTCTAATTCTTTTTGGAGAAGGAGGGTGCAGTCAGACTGAAGAATAGCAAAGTAATGTCACAGAAGAAGGGGATGGAGTCAGTATCAATTACTCCCATGTATCAGTAATGAGGAAATGTCTGTAATTGTCCTTAAGCAAAACAGCATGCAATATAATACAATACTGACTTACCAAATACAGAATGTGCTCAACAAACCTAATAGCTTTGTTTTTTCATGTTGGTTTTCTGAACAGAGGACATGCATAAATCTCTTCTCTTTGAACTCCAGGCAAGCATTCCAATGAAAGACATGGATAGGTTAAGCTGAAGAAGATGGAGTTAGGTAAAGCTACAAGGTCACAGAAAGGGGAATGTGGCAATGGAGAGCTTCAAAAATTGAGGTGTTAGCGTGTAGGAATGTTACTCTATTCTGTTTTAATGGATATCTTAAACACTGGACTTGGAATCTTGGTATCTCGGTTAAAATTTTGATCAGCTCCTTTATGCAAAATATTTGGATATTAATGGGATTTATTATTATGAAGTTATGAAACCTTCAAAGAGCAGTTGGCTCTGAATATTACACAGAAAGAGATGAATGTTTAGAGTTGGACTTTGTGCAATAGAAGTGGTATGAAATGCAGTTTTGCAAAGTGCAACTTCATACTTTTGGGAATCCAGCCCAAAATATTTATCTACAAACTGGACCTTGTCGCTTTGGCATGGCAAGTCACCTTGGTGGGCAACCTTGGGTTTATTACTCTGAAAAATACAAACAATTTCCCAAAGAAACTCTTCCTGCAGAGATAGAAAAGTATTAGTGCCATTGTACATGGAAGAGTTTAGACATCATCTGAAACTGTTTAATATCAGTTATATATGTTAAAGAAAGATTAAATGAAAGTGGAAGAGATACGAAGAGGCACAGTTAAGATGACTGGGACATATGGAAAATGTTTTAAGATAAAATGTAATAGTTTTACATAAGATACATCTGGAAAACAGACCTTTCAGGAGGCCTGGGGTCCTTAATTCTCTCAAAATCAACCTTGTGAAACATTTCATTGATGAGAAGTTGAAAAGTTAAAAATAAAATCTAGAAAACAAATTTGCTGGGTTTTTTTATGTTAAGAAATTTAACTATAGAGCTGACAGTACATTTCCCTGGTAAAATTTCAATGTATGTGATACTTTAAAAGTAGGACTCATCTGAAATATGCAAAATGTGATAATAACTTAATGAATATCTTGGCTTTCTACTTACCTGGGGATAGCAAAGATAAACCTATTAACTTACAGACAGGGCTGTCTTGGTTTTTATGCAGCATAGAAACTAGTAATTATTATTCCTACAAGTACCTGATAAATTAATACACATCTTAAGAGCATTAAAGCACAAAAAGATTCTGCAAGAACAAATCGCATGCAAAAATTGGCTTAATTATCAATTGCCCTGTATGAACTACAGTATGTTCTACAAACCAGAATTTATTATGCCAGATATGAGTTTCTGTTGTTGGTAATCTTCAGAAAAAAAATAAATCTTGTGAGCTAAATGAGAACCCTAAAGAAAGACTCAAAACCAAACTATACTTTTTCCTACCTGAGGCTGCCACAGAATTCTGTGTCCAGTAACTCAGGATACAATGCAATACAGGACAGGAAAAAGCCATTCATATGCACTGTTTACCAGCTTTGCACTCCCTGCTGATACAGGACATGTTAAACTGAAATTTCTCCACTGAAAGCTTTTTTTTTTTTAATTATTTTTTTAGCACCCTATCTGGCTGGTCATCCTGGTGTGAGAGAAAAGTTTTGTATACTGGTCTTGTTACAAACATCAACATTGTAAGCAGTGACATCCACAGACATCCACAAGTATCAGAACAGACTCTTGTGTTTCTTGGGTTTGTTTTTCTTTTCTGTGCTATGGATCTGAAAACCAACAGGCATAATGGTGCTTTTCCAGCAAGGCGTAAGTGTAGGGCTATTGCTCCCAGTGGCAGCAGGTATTACTGCCTCTGTTGCCCTCTCCCCTGACACCAGCAATGCTTGGAAATCTGACTCTTCAGGGTTTTCCCTGAGATTGTCTTTCATCCTTCATTCTACTACTTCCCTTTTCCTTCCATTCCTCAGTAGAAGTCCAGACCAAGTCTTTATTCTTTGGAAGGCAAAATGTAATTTTTCTTATAATACTGAGGATGTTAGAGATAATCAAGCATAGAACAGGAATCATTTGATCCTAGAGAAATAATAATGTTAAGCACTGAAATGCAGGCAAAGTAGATTGGAAACCCAACTTCTGTAGTGCAGCCCTGACAAAGAACAAGTCAAGACTCAGTTCTTCCCTACCTTCCCATGTATTGGTATAATGTACTGTTCTGTACCTTTCCATTGATCTATGTAAGATTTATCAGTTCTATCTTTTATGACTTCTCTGTTGATTTCTGTTTGTTTATAATAGGGAAGATATTGACTGACCTCTGATGTAAAAGGGTTATTCAGTATTAGTCTCATCTCACCTCCAAATATATCACTTTTTGTTACTAAATTCATTGGCATTGGGAGTTAAAAGCAATGTTATGGACTGTCTGTATAATTATCTGCCTGTTTCAAGTGTTGTTTACATTGTGTTTATTAATATATATCAAGTAAACACCTATGAACATAATTAGCATATGGTTATGAGACAGTTTGCTCTGTACAACTAAAAAGCAGTTCAGCTTCAGCAGGATGAATGAGTTGCTTTTAAAAGGCAGCACTTAGTGAATAATGAGGCTCACTATAATGAGAATTTTGTGCAGAGAAAAATTATGATCCAATACCACTGCACTCTACCTCTGTTATTTTGTATTGTGCTGTTTATTCTAGGTCTCTGTTATTTCACATTTTACCCATACCTGGTTAAACTATATAAAAAATGAATAAGGACTTTTCTTTTTCAGATACACATTCAGCATTCATCCTATAGTTACTGGAATTTCATTACACTATCAGGAGAAATGATAACTAAATTAACACAAAAAAAGATCTCTTCAGTATCAGTGCTTTATTATTCTGCTCTATTATTTCTTCCTTTTTGCTGCATATCTGGAATATTTGCATCACAATTGTTGAAAGTGTCTTTGGCTGTGCAGCTTTAAACTGTGAGCTGAGTCATTTCAATGGCAAACCTCTCAGGTTGAAAGTACTTTCTTGTGTTCGTATTAATGGTTCTGTAATGTGCTGTGATCAAGCAAGGAAAATGATAGGTATGGAAATACCATTTTTTTGTTGTCCTCCTCCCTCTTGTCTAAAAACCCATGTTCCAGAATATCAGCTGAAACAAGAGGGAGGCAGTAGACTGAATGCTTACTGCTCTGGGTACTATGAACATATCTGGGAGAAGAGATGCATAGTAAAGCTTTCTCCTGGTAGCAAATTATTGAAATGCCACATGATGAAACAGGCAAGATAAACCTATTGCTGCATATAATACAGCTCCATCTGCCAACACTGACAGCATTTGTTATCTGTACCTTTTCCTTGCACAAGGGTTTCCCAGCAGCTTTGATAACATTTTTTGTATTCTACCCTAAATACATTTTTCATAAGCAGTTATTAATAGCTGTATTTTTAACAAGGAAAACATTTCACAGCCACTTTGCATAAACTTTGTGAGCGTATTTACACACGTGTGTCTCGGGGAATCAGCATGTCAGAGGAGGCAAATATGCTAAGCATCTGTTCTGTCCCCCTTCGAAATGGGAGACTTTCACTGAAGAGATCTGTCACTTTTCTTTGCAAGTCTGCAAACTGCAATATAATTTATACAAGTTCAAATAGTCAGAATGGTCACTATCTTTATGTGGCTATGTGTGAATGCTAAAACCAGTGCAAATGCATTTTACTGCCTTATTACTGCTCAGAGTAATCTTCAAGGTCCAGCCGAGTTCCAAACACCTCCAAGGATGGAGATTACAGAGTGTCTTTGGGCAACCTGTTGCAGTACTTAAACACCCTTGTCCTCTGGCTCTGTCTTTTCTGTATCCTGTGGTTAGGTACAGCAGCTCTCCCATCCTCTCCTCACATGTCCTCTGGTCCACACCCCACCATTTTGGCAGGCCTCCTCTGGACTCTTTCTTTCTTGTGCTGGAATCACCCATAATGGACACAACAGTCCAGATGAGGTCTTGCAGGTGCCAAATAGGGGCGAAAGATCACCCTTCTAGACCTGCTGGCTTCAGCCTTTACAAAGCAGCCCAGGATGCAAGAACCTGCAAGACTTGCAAGCC
The DNA here is from genome assembly GCA_024605025.1 of Megaceryle maxima. Lineage (NCBI taxonomy): Eukaryota > Metazoa > Chordata > Aves > Coraciiformes > Cerylidae > Megaceryle > Megaceryle maxima. The sequence goes on from JANHGN010027266.1 coordinate 6,198, forward strand.
TTTCCATTGTTTTTTGTTGAACTCCGTGTTGTGTATGTCAGTCTATTTCTTCAGTCTGTCCAGGTCCCTCTGAGCAGCAGCCCTGTCCACCAGCATGCTGACTGCTTCCCCACTAATTCGATGTCATCTGTAAACATGCTGAGAATGCTCACCATCTCACCACCTATGTCTTTAATTAAGCCATTAAACATTATCAGTCTCAGTACTGATCCCTGAGGGATGCTATTTGCTGGCTGCTGACTGGACTTTGCACCACTGATAACAACAGTGACCAAGCCCAAGGTAGTTTTCCAAATCACCTTTACTGTCCCCTTATCCAGCCGTTGTCTCGCTTAGTCGGAGATAAGGTAGCAGAAGAAAACTGCTAAAGCCAAACTACACAACACCCACTGCTCTTCCCTCATCCCCAGAGCCAGCCACCCCATCAGGTGAGTCAGACTTGATTTGCCCTCAGTAAACCCATGCTGGCTGTTCCATAACACCTTCTGGTCCCTCAGGTGTGTAGAACAAGCTTCTAAGAGAATTTACTCCATAATCTTCCCAGAAATACAGTATTAATTATTATTAAGTTAGGCTGTCTGAAGTTGCCCGGCTTCCCCCTTGTTTAATATACTTAATAAAGTTGATATCTGTAATATTTTGATATGGTTATCTTTCACTTTTGAGAAGTACTAAAATTAATGTATTCTCATCTGCAACTTTTGTGATAAAGATATGTTCTACAGAGGAGAGAAATTAGCTATAATGCAAAAGTTACTTCTTTCTCTCAAATAATTTCCTTCAGGTACTGAATACATCTGTCTACCCTGTGATAGACTTGTTTGCTCTAAGGAAAGCCCTTTAGGAGGTTTAATTATAGCCTAAATTCAAAATTCAGTTAGATAAATACCTTTCTCAAAATAGAAATTAATACGTTCACTTCAGATATGCATTTATTGTTCCAAAATGATGTAAGTAAGATGGTGTTTACTCAGTCTTGAATACAACAGATGCTTTAATTAGACATACAAGCACAAGAGTAAAATGCTTAATATACTATAGGATAAGCAGATGTCTCCTACAACGTAACTCTAACTTTCTATTGTAGTAAAAGAAGTTCTTAGGCTAATGTGATATTGAAGTGGCCCAGTTGTTTCTAAATTAAAAATGCTATATTCTTCTGGTATTATAGACCAGACTTGAGACCACTTAAATATACATTTCCAGAGTTGATTCTAGCTAATGACAATAGACTGCTGAAGAGGAAAAAATGACCATGGGTCCCTGCTAGCTCTGGCTCAGTCTGGCTGTCACTGAGAGACCCCAGGAGCAGATGTCATCCCACATAGCTCACTGTGACCGGTTGTGTCACAGAGGACACAGCAGGAGGGAGAAGGTTATTTCCCTCTGTGTTCAGACACTAGCTGGCATTTGGTTCAGGAACGTATCTTCCAATTAAATTTGCCTCTGAGGCTACAAGCTAAAGATGCTTCTATAATGTATGCAAAGTCTTGAGCTCTCCCTTTTCTCTCTCCAAGTGACTCTGCAGAAAGGGCTCTGGCATAAAACTTCTTTTACCCTTTCAGCAGCTTTTCTTCTATCTGGATTCAGCAGCAAACATACCTGAACAGGGAACCTAAAGCACACCGCCTCAAACTAACAGCAAATTTTCTTTTGCCTCTCATCTAAATACACACCTACACATGGGCCAAGTGTAGGAATCTAACCCTGTGTAACTATTTCTAACCACATTTACGCTGTAACGTTACTGCCTTGGCAGTTGTAAGGGATGCTGCCATGGAAATATTGGGATGACTGTTGTATGTCATGGAAACTGGATTGACACCTACAGAGCTTCCTAATCCTGACATTCTTCAGAGAACAATAGCTGTTCCTTTCAAAATCTCTGTCAGATTTCCAACTTTTTTTTTTTTTCCCCTACTAAAAGTGTCAAATTCACCTAGATATTCTTTGAAGAATGAGGCAAAATAACAATAATTCATCAGTGGGCATCTGCTGACATATAGAATACAAAACAGTTTTCCTGAGGAAACACCAGCAGTCTGAATTTTAACTAGGTGAATTTAATTCTGCCTCTGATCTTGGACTTTCACTTCACCGTTTCCAAAATAAATGTAACAGGTAGATCAGTGTTTCTATCTGGACTTGGTGGAATTGTATGAACAAAACTGAAAGAAGTGCCAGGCCATGTGCAAAGTCATGCCCAACATTTAGAAGCAATTCTAAAAGATGAGCTCAGGGAAGAAGCTGAGATGTGATGGGCTGATGCTTTGTGCCTAAAAGAGCCAGACTTGTAGAGAAGGGCAATGAAGGTGGTGAAGGGTCTTGAGAATAAGTCTTAGGAGGAGTGACTGAGGGAGCTGGGGTTGTTTAGTCTGAATAAAGGGAGGCTGAGGGGAGACCTTCTTGCTCTCTTCAACTACCTGAAAGGAACTTGTAGACAGCTAGGTGTTGGCCTCTTCTTCCAAGTCACAACTAATAGGACAAGAGGAAATGACCTCAAGTTACACCAGGGGAGGTTTAGGTTGGACTTAAGGAAAAACTTCTATACCAAAAGGGTTATCAAAGACAGGAACAGGTTGCCCAGGGAAGTGGCTGACTCACCATCTCTGGATGTATTTAAAAGCTGTCTGGGTATGGTGCTCAAGGATATGGTGTAGTAGTGGCCCTGGTAGAGTTAGAAAACAGTTGAACTTGATGATCTTGAAGGTTTTTTCCAGCCATAGAGATTCTGTGAAAATGAAATACTATGAACTATTCTCCTCTCGCCTCCTTCTGAGGCAGCTGATTCCTTTCTCTAGGAAAGGGGAGATGGGAACATTGTTAACATTTCCCCTTCTTTTGCCTTAGGAACATTTTCTAAGTAAATCTAGCTGGTTAATCATGTTGCATTTTTTCCTGATCTTGTTTCTTGGTGATAAATTAATGTCAGAATGTTACATATTTTAATGATCTGTAAAAATAACTCAGGAGTATCCAACTATGTCAGATTTTAAAAGATGATTATGTGGTAGTAGGAATTATGCTATTGCTCAAAACCTGAATAGCAAAGAGGAAAAAACAACATACTTTGCTAAAATTATATCCTGAATTAACAAAATCATGTTTTAATGGTGTTTGTTTTTTCTGCAGAATCCCTGCAAGCAATATTGAAAATATTTAGCAAATACTTAAGGCTATGATTTTTTTTTCTTTGCTATTATCTTGTGTTGAACACCATAATTACTATAAACAAACTTTACTTATTATTACTATTAACATATTCATGATCTCAACCTCATATTGAGCAGGCACAGAGGCCTAACCTACATCAAGTTTACTGAATCTCGGATTGTACTGAATTACAGCAGAGTACATGTCTGGGAAGTCTGTGCAAATGGCAAATTTCCCCAGTTTATCTGCTCACTCTCCACATACATGTTTCTACTGTGATAATGTGAGAGGAACACTGGAGATGTGAATTCATTGTGGAATATCCTAAAGATACAGAGAATATTTTGCATTTTTTGCTTTTATATTTAGTCTCTAGTAAAAGTAGAAAATTGTCTTAAGTAGATGTCAAACCAGATACAGCACACCAAAAAGCAACAGCAGAGCTTAGAAAAGTGGAGCTATGCGTTTGAGTCTCTGAAGGATGAGTAAGGATAGACACTGGCAAGGTGGATGACCGTAGTTAAATTTCCCTCTTAATAAACTTTGAAGTTAAGTTCTTCAGCTTCTTTACTTTTGGAACATTTTTTTTCTAGGACCCAAATGAATCTGTGCCCTGTCCTGCCATCTCCACTCTCAATCTATAAGTGTCTGAAGTGCAGTTCTTTTTAATGTATGCTAAATTGCATATCAACTCCAGGTTACAAGAGAATTCCTGCTTAGAGCTTTAACTCTGATCTTCAAACAAGAGTTACTATCAAAGAATGGGGAGAAAGAAAATAGGAAAGTGTTCAGATGATTGGGCTCATGACAGTAGTTAGACCATCTATGTGCTTCCTAAAAGTGCCATATACAGGAGATGACCCACTTGGTCAGAATTCGGAAAAAACATTACTTACACCTTTTAATGTGTTCTAATCCATTTTCCTAGCTATAATGTTTAGATGTTATAATTGATACTGATATTTCTTGTTATCTTGATTTTCTTTTTACTAAACAGGTGACAAATAGGATGTTTGCAAGAAAAACATTATGTAACTGTAAACCTCATTATTCTTACCCCCAAACCAATGCTCCACTTACTTTACTAGAATGAGAAGTTACACAGTGTTTTGGAATCACAAAAAAAAGATGATCATATGCCAGGTGACTTTGTAACAACTTGAGGTATAATCCTCTCTGACAATATGTTAACGTTCTTTTATTCATAGTCTGCTACCTGTTTTTTCCTTCACTTTTCTGAAATCTAGCTGTAATTAAACTAAAGATTCATCAAAATGCAAAATTTTGTGCTAAGATAATGTTGCAACTCAACGAGAGATTTCAGGTCTGGTTCAATTGGCTGAGTAGGGTTACACATGAATATTCCAGTTACTAATTTGCAAAATTTTAATGAAAAATAGTTTGTCAGGCATTAAGAAATAATATAGTAAAGGCATTTCATAGTTTCTCTAATTCTCAATAAGTAGTAAGGGGGTGTAATTTTAATTAAGTGCATGATTTTTTTACAAACCTTTTATAAAGAAAAAGTTATCCAAATAAAATTTTATAACATGTCCAGAATTGTTCAAGTTTCTTCATGGTAGAGCTACTTTCCTTATTATGATACCCATAAGGTAAACAAATAGTTGTTTTACTGTTGTTATCCCCTTTGATTTAACAGTATCATAATGATACATAGGATTTTACTGAAAATTTCTAACTGGAAAGTGATTATACCCTCAGACAGGAAAAATTGCTCATTACATTAATTGACCAACTTACCATTTGCATAGGAACCTAATTGATTCTTAAATGTATATCCTTTGTTCAGTTCCTCTGCAAATATCTGTGTTTTCTTCACAGTGAAAATATCAACAAAGAAAATCAGTTTGCTTAGCACTGTAGCATCAAATGGCTGCGAGGAGATCTAACTTGTAAATGCTAAAATACCTCACCAGGGGGTAGTTACACAACATCACAGTCTCTCCAAATTCCTTTCTGTCTTGTCCCTGAGCATTAACTCAATCAGGAAATCAGTTTCTTGGTCAGTGTCGCAGATATTCAGTTCATGAGGTTATTTATTTGAGACTAGATGATCTTTAGAGGTCCCTTCCAACCCTCTACCAAAGATTTCTCTTTAGTTGGTAGCTGTCTATTGTACATCTGATGTCAAATGCTGGTCTTACTTTTAGTTTTTAAAAACAGCAAAAAAATGGTTAAAGTTTTCACTATAAGAGCTTTCAGCTAGGAGTACTTTATTCTGATTTTCTCAGTGTAGTGATATGATATTTAATTGACTAGTTGGTTAGCAATTTAAACTCTAGGAATCAGTTAGGACCATTTTTTTGCAGTGATTTTATTTTAATATGCAGTTAAAAAACATATTGGCAAGTACTGCATGAGATATTGAGCTAATTACTTTTCCTTTTACCCTCATCAAACAGTATGATTAATAAACAATTAAATCTAAGGAATGTTCTGTACAAAACCAGGCTATATGAATGAGTAATATTTTCTCTGCAGGGGTCTGAGAGAGTCTAATGTGAAGGCTCAGAAGGGACAGGCCATGCTAAAAATAAGTGATAGAATTCCAAGAATTATATCAGACCTTTTTATGTTGTTTTATGAATAATGCAATGTAGTATTCCATTATTTATATTCTGTACAATATTTAAAGTATCTATTACAGACATCCTTCTCTTCTGATTATCAAATTAGCTAAACCCTAATTTTGGATTGATGAAATGGAGATTTTTAGAAAAGAAAGGCAATCATTTTATGAATGTTCTTTATCAGGCATTGGTGATTTTTAGAATGCCTCCTTCCTTCATTATTCATTAATCAGTCAGATATGAATTCTGATTCCCACATGCATTTTTTATTTATTGTTTCTGCTCCCTAATATCATGACTGAAAATTTCAATAAGATAATAATGAATATTAAATCTGAAATAATGAATAATGCATGCCTGGTTAAAAACCAAAATCTCATAAAAATACATGACAAAACATGTAAAATTCAGGGAATCACAACGTCTTTTCTGCTATAGTATCTGTGTGAACACTCACCGTTGCTTCATTTAGTGAATTCACCCTGTTAAGAGGTCAAAATGCAGGGAGGGTGTTGAGAGTCAGGTACAAGAGGATAAGTTTCCTCTTAAAAATAAAATTAAAACATTTAGAATCACTTCACGTGGCTTTCGAGTTTTATGGGGGACTTAATTTAACATACAGTAAATTTTCTTTCCTCCCTGCTCCTATGAGATGTCTTAATGCAGTTGGTATGAGCATGAAACATTGCTTTGTTTTTGTGGCAAACAATTTCAAGGACACACTTAGAGCTACAGGATAAATTATTTTTTATATCAGTCTCTAGTTCTATCCTTCTCTGGTGTCGCATACCTTTTAAATAAAATCACTTTCTTCTGTAAGGACAAAGGAAGTCATAAAGTTGAAAGGGTGAGACTCAAGTTTCTCCTTCCCTTTTGGAAATGTCTGCACCGATGAGCAGTAGATACACAGGACAAAAGGGAAAAAGAAAAAAAAAGTATATTTGGATTACACGTGGCATTTGTGTTAATGTGGAAATTTGCACAATAAAAACAGTCTTCAAGAAAAGTCAACCTTTAAGCAGACTTTAATCTGCTAAGAAAGTATGAAAACTATCTCAAAGATAAATCTGATACAGCAAGAATAAAGGATGAGAGAATCCTTAATTCCCAGGCTTCTCATGAGAATTATATCAACATGTATGTAGAGCCTTAGAGGCACCTACAGCTGCCAACTATCCAAAAGCAAGTGGAACATGCAAAAGCCACTGGAGAGGGACAGTGAGATTCTCTCTGCATATTCTTTATGATTAATAAAGAACATTGGAGGACTGATACCTTTTCCTTTAGAAAGTTGCTCCACTTAGAAGAGTGCATCTCACATTCTTTCTCATCCAAACAATATAGTAACTTACCTCATAATTTACTTATTTGTTGCCTGCTATCTGTCTTGACATATTAATGTCACTTTTTCCACAAGGGTAGCACAGCCATTTCAGTGTATCCTATAAACAGTCCTGGAAACCAAGACAAAGACAAAGGTGAATAATATTGGATTAAAGGAATGCAACAGAAGTTACATAGCTGCACTTTAATAAAGCTAGTATATTCACAGCTTTACAGAATCTTACTTGAAAAATTACTTTGGTTTTATACAAAGCGCCATGTTCTATGTCCAGCTATAGCTAACATATTAACCCATGTTCATTCTACTTCATATGCTAAAGTATCAGAGGTTTTTTTCAATGAGTAACACTGTAAGCAACACTAAAAAGAGATTTGGTCTCCAAAAATATGACTTAATATGCCTTGGAAAATGATGTTAAATGCAGATATGGAGTAAGAACAAAAAAAGAAAAGAAAAAGATGAGAGGGGGAAATATTGATGCAATCTGTAGGGTATTAACAGGTAAAAAACCAAAGACATTTTTGCAACATGATACAGCTCAGCAAAAACTATGTAATTTGGGAAAATGCATTCATAATCAGAAGCATCATTATAGATCTGGAAAATTATAGATCTTCTGTTTCTGATATCGATGAGACTACGTCTAGAATAACACCATAGATACAATTCCTTGGGACTGTAAGAGAAACACTAAAGTATGTTATTAAGCAGATACTCTACTTTCAAGGGATACTTGGTGTCTCATTCATATGAGCCTGAATTTACTCGTTTTATTTTGATTTCCTACAAAAATATGGCCCATGTCATCTCACTACTAGATAGATGTTCATCCATCTTCATAAGCTTCATCCTACTGTTATTATGAAACTTAAAATTATTCAAAGTTTTTAACTTTCTACAGATTTGGTTAATACCAGGGGCTGGAGTATGTGAGCTCAATCTTGCCACTGAGGGAAATGTTGCAGTAGGAATAGGATTATTATCTCTTGTGTCTGACTTGGCTGACAAAATTTCAGTCTGCATGAAGGACAGGAATATTATTTTGCCAGTGCACAGGAAACCATTTAATTGGAACTTTAGTACTTTAGTGCAAACCTCAAAGGGAGCACCTGTAGCCTCAAAATTTAGTACAGTATGTTCATCAATGTTAAAACACATTATTTTTGCATCAATTTATGTAATAACAGTCATTAGCTGTGATGATATTAAAAATTAGAACTAATGTTGCCTAAATATCATGTTTCAGATTATTCATCTTCTCTTCAGGAATGTCTGAATTTTACTGTCTTAAAAGGACAAGAAATCTTGAGGAGACACAGATAAATCCAAACTCTGCTGACTCTACTTTTACAGCAAACATTTATTTCATTCTATTGTCTTTACCTTAGCATCTAGATCCTTCATCTGTGGTATGAACTGTATAAATTCATAGCAAATCTAGAGTGAACTGTCTCATTGAAATGCAAAAAATAATAATGGCATTTGGATAAAATGAGTAATTCATTCAGGATCATCATAGCTTATTTGAATGCAGTCATATACTTTAGCTGAGAAAATAGTTATCAGCCACATCTTCTCCAAGGAACTTACCTGCTATCATATGGTTTGAGAGAGACTTCTAAACTACGTGTACTGTGATTCATCTGCTTTCTCTTTTCCATACATAACTCTCACAGCTGACCAGAAAAACCTGTTTCACGGGTAGGGAGTACTAACCATGGGATTTTTGTCTTTGGTGGATAAGCAAGCATTAGGAAGTGCAGGACAATCAAAGTGATTGAGTACCCTCAAATTTAGAAAAAAGCAGATTTATCAATCAGAATAAAAAAAATACAGATGCAATTTGAGCTAAATAAGTTTGAGGCTTCTCCTAGCTGTTTACAAATCTGTTAGGATGTGTTAGCTCACTGAAATCTGCATTCATGCCTATCCATGTTTGCATGTGTTTGGGGGGAATGTCTTACTGCCATTTACCAGCATGTTCTTTAAGAATAAATCTATTATTTATACAACAGAAATAAATATAACATCAGACCCCTCACCTTCCATTCACCAATAGCAAGAATGCAACAGATGAAAAAGCCCCAGAAAACAAGAGGGTTTTCCTGTGTACAAAAAACTGTTGTCACTGAGGACAGGCCTTTTAATGGAGTGATTCCCATTTCAGAAGACTGGACGATGTCATCCCAGCATCCCATAGTTTGGTAGGAAGCAGTCCACTGCACACAGCAGGAGTAAAAGTGTTAACAGACAAAGCTCACAGAAACAGGGTAACGTACCATTCAGTTTTACAAATCTTCAGAACTACTTCTGGTCCTTTGATGGTAATATTCTCTGGACATAAAATTATTGCAATGTACCAGGAATTAAATCCTTAAACCACTGTATTATAGATCGTACAATTATATGATCGTACAATCTGCCCACTGCAATTCTGAACTTGGGGATTGTGAAAAAAAAAGGAATTAAGATTTTCCTTCAGTAGGACCCATTAAATGTGAAATTTGTTGTTGAAAAAAAAGTTCTTATTTTGGATTAAAGAAAGTGCTGAGTCCTAGTCTGAGAAACATTATTTTCTCATTCCACATGTCCACTGAAGTCAGTTTCTGTTAAGCAGAAGTTGAATTGAGTGTTGTAACCTGAAACTAAATCAGTCTTCCACCAAAAAATGTAATAGCAACTATAATTTCCTAATTCTAAAGCTCATAGCCTGCTGTCAGTTACAGTGATGTCAAACAAAAGGATCTTCCTCAGTGTAGGTCACATTTATAGCAGTGTAGTTTAATGCAGAATGTGGATGCTTATGTGCTTTTTAACATAATGTTTACTAATTATACACCCAGGAATAGTAACCGTCCCAAAAATACGAGCTATTGGCCTGTGGAAATGCCAAAAATGCTGTACCTTGCTAGCTATTGCTTCTGTTTTCAAACTGGACTCAGATTTAATGAAGCTGGAGTGAGGCATCACTGATTTCCTAAGCAGCTGTCTGAAATAGTTTTACAAGGTGGATTGTGAATTCTGCATCATGTATTTTTAGAAATGAAGATCTGGTTCACCTTCCTTCATGACCTTACCTTTCACATGCAGTGGGCCACTTCCAGCATGGTGAAAGATAAATCCTGACTATGCAATGCCTAGATCTTTAAATCTTTTCTTTGATCCAAACAATGGATTTTGAGAATATTTAAGCTGCTACTTTTCACTGACTGGGAAGTTTATATGGAAAACCTTCCCCTTGATTCCTACTCAGCCTGATTTAATCAGATGATTTTTCTCCAGACTGAGCTTTGGAGAAATGAGAAGGAAGATCTCGAGGAAGACAATCTCACATGTAAAGCCCCTGACTTTGCTAAGACATAAGCTCGTGTCTTTACAGCATGATTTTAAGTGTTAAGTAAACTAAAGGCATAGCTACAAACATCACTCTTGACAAGACAGTGCCATATGAAAACACTTGAATGCCAAAGATGTTATATCATATATATTAATTTCAGGTTTTAATTCAGTTAAGATTAATAGGAAGTGCACGGAAGCGTGACTGAAGCTCCAGCTGAGTATACACAAGTAGCTCAGCAAAAGAAGGTCAGGATGTATTTATTCACAATAGGGAAAGTGTTAGTGTCTAATACAGACAGTGAATGTTTGGGGACTGAGTCAGCTTTAGACTTGTGGGGACTATGCTAGCACCTGTAGTAGAAGATTGTCCTCTTCACCCCACACACTGCACGACTTGCATTGCTGTCTGGATTGGCATGTGTCTCCTAGTTTTGGGTTGCCTTGGCTGCTTTTGGTTAGAAGATACTGGAAAAGGATGTGAAGCTTAGAAAGAAAGAGCATACATTGGGTGAGACTGAGCGGTTGCCATCTTATCCTGCATATGTCTGAGCAGTCTATAAACGTTTAAGCTATATATATAAGTACCTTAACATTTTTAAGGTTTATATATGGTTTAAAAAGCATAGAAACTATTCTGCAGTAACTGCTTTCTTGAATATAAAATGAACTATTTAATAAATAGAATAAAGGAATACATCTATGCAGGAAACAAAAAGCAAGAGAAAGTGCTCTGAAAACAATGATACAATGCTCCAGAGGAGTATTTGGTTTGTTATAATAGGTGAGTAAGGGAATGTGAAGCTGTCTTTACCAAGTTTTTCTTCTCTTTTTTTTCTGCCCATCATGTAAACCTCAAAGGTTCATAAATCCCCCCCCGCCTTTTTTTTTTTTTTTTATTAAAATGCTGTTTTGCATTTGCCATTACTTAATGGAAATAAAAATTAATCACTTTAGTGTTTTGCAAGACCATATTAAAGACATTTTGGAGATCCTAGCTTCAGTGTGATTTACAGATCCAGACAGTTCAGTAATGTGTAAGCAGAGAAACTTCACATTGCAGAAGCAGAGAGAGAAGCTTGGTAATTACTACCCAGTCTCAAAAGTGCACTGCTATTGTCTCTGGGGAATATCGCCCTTACAGAGCCTCCTTTCATGTTTTCCTGGTGGGAAGGAGAGTTTGCCCTTTTCATGAAAAAAAAAAAAAAAATCTATCACCCAGGGCTTGAAGACCTTCTTGTCTATCTTAGGGCTTTTAGCAGAACCATCTGCACAGCACCTAATACCTTCACTCAGTTTCTACATTAAAAAGCTATTCTTCACCTCCCCTGTGGGAAACAATTTATCCACAGTCAAAATTTGTATTTTGTCAGTATTATCCAGACGTGCAATTTCATATTTATTTTCATATCTCTTTTATGCAGAAGTTCATGTATTAGCACTGTGCTCGGAATATGCAGATGTTCTGTGTGATCACCAAGTACATATATTATCAAGTTGTTTTCAGAAGTATCATAACAATTTCCTTGTGAAATATAGAAACAACACTGAAATTAGAAGCCTCAGAAGGAATTACATAATTAAAATGTCAGTAATGACTTATCTTTTAGAAAATGTATATAAATCTTTGGTTTTACACACATATCATTGCATTTCACCAGTAGCTACTTTTCCCGGGAGTAACTGTAATAATTAGAAAGATTTGCTGCATACATAGAAAAATAACTTTGGTAGGTAAATTCCCTCAACAGGATTTATTTTAATAAAAGAATCAGACTGAAAATAAACACTTTCATTTTATTGCACAATTGCTACCAGTGACATGTTACTGCAGGGAACTCTGATTTCTTTTTACTCTAACATCATAGTTCACTGCTTGCCCCTTCTTGTTTAGTATGTGCAGTACTCTAAAGCTGTTCAGTATATTAAAAAAAAAATGCTCATTTTTTGTTGCTACTCATTAATTCAGACTTTTTACTTATATTTCGATGGGCTTAAATGATGAAAATGAATAAAGTGCATCTCAGAGCGCTGGTTCATGAGGAGGGTATGCAGAGGTAGTCTTATATGGCCACATACCTGAAGACATATGCTTCTTCTGGGCTTCTTTAAAGGAATTCATGTCAGCAACTTATATAGCCACATTAGGACAATGCTGTGCTCAAGTCAATATGGCCTGAGAAGAGGTACTAGTATGGGCCCCACTGTAATCCATAGGGTGACAACACTACATCAGTCCTAGGGTTTCATCCAATCTTTCAGCTGGTGGAGAGGTAATATTATGTCATTGTAATTGTGTCATTGGGCACCACTGTTAACTCTGGTTCTAGCAATATCATCTTTTCCAGTGGCATGCTCTTTAAGTTTTCTTATTCAGATAAATCTTTTGTATTCCTGAGAGTGTGTTTTAGTGTGGAATTTTTTTCCAATATCTAGCTGATCACCAGCTCTTGTAAAACTGAAGGTGATGCTTCAGATGAAGTTGTCAGGGACTGTAGCTAAGGCTCCCTACAGAAGGTATCATGCTGGGGCTGTACTGGAACTTCCACATAAGTTTGGCAGTTCTACCTATCTTCCTGATATACAACAGGGAAGTCAGGGAGACAGACTTGCCTACTTCCAAATACTGTAACTTTTCACTGAATTTGAAGCATTACCCTCACTGCTAAATACCAATTAATATTTGCCTAATATAGAAATGAATTATTCATGCAAATTTCAGGAGTTTAAAAAAAAAAAAAAAAAGTATGATGCTATTCACTCACTAAGTGGTATAGAATGCAAGGTGTCCTTTGTTAAATACTTGCACTGCCTGCTTTCTCCCTTCCAGATCTTCAACAGAAATCAAACACAAAAGATTTCCATCCCTAGAAAGTAACTTCTGTTCAAATTTATAAGTGATTGAAGGCTTTAGGTAAAATTGGGGCCTCTTTGCATTCTAATGACAATTTCTACTAGTGACTGCTGTATCATTATAATATCATAAATTACAGATGTAGTTAAGGCACACGTAATGCTTTTAAGGCTGTATTCTGTCAATCAACTTAACATAGTCATGTCATGCAGCATGCTTTAAACATCACCCAGAGGAGGTGGTGAAGCAATAGTGACAGCAGTGAATCCTGTTTTGCTCACAACCTGCAAATGGGAATAGTTTGGAGAAGAACAAATGAGGGAGAGCAGTGTATTCTGTGTAAAATATGGCAGAAATACCCTAAGGAAATTAGGAAAGGACAGAAGGAATCCGAAGTCACCCTGTGGGAGCAGGCAGGAATAGCTGAGTTATGTCTTATAAACAGTAGAGTTGTCCTTGTTTAAAGTCCAGAGACAGAGGCTTGAGAGCACTGAAGAGGTGAACCAACCTGATAGTGGTGATGACCCTGAATTTATGTGCAAGAACAGGTGTGATAGAGGGTGAAAGCATGAGAGGCAGCTCCCCTTCACTCGTGCTCCCCAGTGCTTTGTACTGGGCTGTGTGGGGAGAACAGAAATAATGCAGACACACTCTTCACTGCTACATGTCTCAGTGATATAATCTATTTTCAATAAAATCTAGACTGTTCTTACATGACAAAGAATGAAAGAACACTGCATTGAGGGACAATTAAATGGAACATGAGCACATCCTTAATGGATTCCCTGAACAGGGCTGCTTTACTTAGGGCACATCAGTAAACTGTTTTTTTATTCCCCTTATATTAAAAAAAAAACAAACCCAAAACAAAAACAAAAAACGCACAAAAAAACCCCAACTTGCATTCAATACAGAAATGCATTCTTTTATTTGGTTAACACATTTGTGCTTAATGTATTCATTGATAGTGTTTTTGTATCCACCGAGTATATTACAAAGAATGAATGGAGTTTTGGGACCTTGGCAGTGAGGGAAGATTAATTCACAGAAGGGAATGGCTTGTAGCAGCTACATACTTCAGAGTGAGGATCTGTCTCTGAACTATTGACTGGGAAAGAATGAACTGATTATTGTGAGGGCAATCAAGGAGTACAGAGAAAACAAGTCTGTAGAAGATTGCTATTAGTTGGGAATGAAGAACTAGAGTTGCGGTAGAAATAGATGTGAATGTATAGAGTAATTATCTAGGATAAAAAAAGTGTTTATGCCAGCCTCTGTGAATCTAAGACTGACCCATCTTTCAAGGCTAGGAGAAGTGAAAGTTTTCATTTTTTCATTATTTTTACTTGACAAAAATACAGGTGTTGATTTAACAGATAGACATCTATGCAATGTAGACATTTTTTAACAGAGGAATTGGAAGAATAATGAAAAGTAAAAAGCCCAATCCTAGAAACTAAAAAAATACATTAACTGGAAGGAGGAAACTGTCAGAAACTCTTATCCTGGGAGAAGAATTGGGAATCATCTATAGCAACAATCAAACCTGAAAACCTTGCCTAAAGAATTTGCAAGGTTATGCCAGTTGTCAGTGATGGGCCACAGAATTCAGAAATGCTGAGATACAGAATATTCTTTAAGCTTATACCTGAAGTGGTACTGCTGCTGTTCAAAGAAAAGAAAAACCAAGGGTGTCAGAGAAACCCAGAACAAGCATAAAGGAACCTTTGAAAGACAGTTGGAAAATAAGTACAGAACCTGCTAAAACTTGAAGCTAGTCCATGTAATACGTGCCAAGTGTCAAGATGCACACTTGAGCTAGACCAGTAACACAGCTTACCCAGACTGTTTCAAGCAGTACTGGAGATGCATAGTTGTAATTAGACAGGGTTGGGCTATTCTTTGTAGGTTGTGTCACTCCTGTCTGCCTGGATTTGTACTGTAATATTTTCTCCTAGTTTCATCTGATCTTGGTTATATAACTATTCTATCCAGTGCAAGTTATGATTTCAGGGGATAGTTGTACATCTTGGCTGCATATGGAATGTGTAAGTCTTGATAAATTATATTCTCCTGTTCATATTTCTGAAGCTAAAATTCAGACCAACTAGAGTAAAACACAAAGGGACTACAACAGGTAATTTTCTTATCTGCCCTTTTCTCTCTGATTCTTCTTACTTCATAAATAAAGTTAACATTGTGCTCCAGTTCAAATACAGTTTTTGGTTTTCAGTTTTTTAATAACTATTAATGTTAAAACTGAAGAAATTAGTTTATGAAGTCTCCTGCAAACAAGCTTCCCAGGTTTTCCATATGAGTACACTCTGGTAATTTTACCTTGTTTCTTTAAAACAATAAACTGTAAGACTACAGTAAAAGTTAGCTTTCACTAGCCAATTTGTTTTCCACTTAAAAAGGCCACACAGAGCAATTTCCAAGTGATTGATCACTACAGTAACAGACTGAATGAACATGATTCATGACCTCATTCAACCAAACCTTCCCCAAAAGGTTCCCATGAACCTCAGTTCATAGTTTGGTCAAAGACCTCAGATTGTAAGAAACGTTTTTTACCTTATCAGTTAAGACCCACATCATTAAATGGGATTCTCAAAAATGCTCAGCAACAGCTTGGCTCTTCTTCAGCTGAAATTCTTTGTAAAACTTATATTGATATCAATGAGATAGGAGTTAGGTCAATATTAAAGAGGTTGCTGCAAGTTCTGTTGCTGTGTCTGTCACTGCAGGTTGGTCTGATTCTCTTGCCAGGACCGTTATTTAGGAGAGTACATGCAAAAGGTTCAGACATCCAAGCACAGCAGATGGCCAAGGGCAGGTGACAAAAGGTCCATGGCTTCCCTTGCTTGCCTCATCCATGCCAGGGCTTGGGAGAGCCATCTCACTCTTCCTTCACATATGGGGAGAGTTCCCTCCATCCCAGAGCTTCCTGTTCCTTTCTCTTTTAGCTTCCTATGGCAAAAATGTGCTGGTCACAGGCCCAGAGCTTTGTCTTTAGGACAGCAAGAGTACCGCTGTTGATGGCTGTGACAGCACAATGTCAAGTACCAAAAGAACCCTCTTCTAATTGGTATTTTTGTTTACAGTGCATTTCTTTGCTCCTCTCACTATTCCAAGGACTTTTTCTTTCCTTTTTTGCTTCTGATTTCAGAAGATTCTTTAAAAAACAATTTTAAAATGTTCATTTATATTTTATCATACTCTTCATTTAAACTCCAGAACAGTTTCAGACAGCTGCAGCTTGGTATTGCCCATGGCTAAGTGTTAACCCTCATACTCAGGCAGTTTTCCTTAAAGTTGCAGTGATGCTTTCTCATGATTTGACATATATATAGTTAGAAGATGCAAAACAGACACCAAAAAAACCCCAAACCAACTATCCCTGAACCAGGTTTTGGCTAGAGTACAAAATTGCTAGGCTGAAAAGAACAATTGTCTTAGGCATGGGGATAGGAAGAAAGCTGTTGAACCCACATATAAACAGATACTTACTGAACAAATAATTTGTATTCTGGGGTCTTTATTCATCCAGGAAAAAGATACTGTGGGTAGGGAAGAGTTTCAAGTGAAGCTGTGTATACTGCTTATGGAGTCTAATTCAGTGACTCAAGTAATTGTTAGCAGAGAAGAATTGATAGTTAAAATTAGATAAAACAGCTTCTGTTGTATTCATTCAAACAGCACTGTGCAATAGACTCCATTCTGCACTGTCAATTAACTTCAAATTTAAGTCCAATACTGAGCCAAATCTCAATTAGTAAAGTAGAAAATGTATTAAAGATACATCACCTGCACAACGTCTCAGAGGAAACTTAAATGTATGTTTTGAAAAAGTTATGTAGAAACTATAAGAAGCAGCAATGTACGTGTGTTATTGTTTTCACCAGGAAGTTTTGTCACACCAGTCTTGAAGATCATAATGCCCAAGGTCAGTATTTTGTTATATTATCCTTTGATGCCCCTATTTCAAGAGAAATAATTATGCAGACATTTGTTATTTCTTTTTCAAAAGGGCAGACTGAGGAGTTCTTTGACAACCTAAAATTTAGAAGAGGAAAACAGATGCTAAAACAAAAAGGAACTTCAATCATTTGACTACCACCTGGCAAAACAGATTATTATTTTTTTTCCCCTGTTCTTTTAGGCTTCCCAAGATTAACATATTATGAATCCATTGATAGAAGATTGTGCATTGCAGTCTATGGTAATGCTGAGACTCTCTTTTTAAGTAACTTTCATCACAGCAAACAATCTTTTGCTTAAAACAGATTGCACTTCTCTTGCAGAGGTTAGTCCTGAACTAAATGTTTCCACATCTTAGAATGAATCTTTAATTCATGTCCTTGTAATAATTTCTGCAGCTCATTTATGTTTTGTAAATTTTGTTTCTTCATTGATACTTTGATCCTGATTGAGGAATCCCCACATGATTACAAAATTTGTTCTTAGTTTGCTGTGTTTTCTGACTCCCTGTGAAGTATTTATACAGAAACTGCTGCCTAGAGTTAAGAGAGGCTGCAGCAGCTAATTGCTACCAGGGAATCTAAACCTGTGTGAAGCATCTACACTCTTGCTTCCAGAACCATGGGTAGTGAGGCAGTGATGTAAAGAAATTCTATTCTAAATCACAAGCTGGAAATACCAAGAAATGCTTTCATTGTAAGAACAAAACTGGGCACTGAAGTCAAGTTTAGAATGGTACCATTAAGAAATGCAGTTCTGGATTCACCCACATATCTTTAAGAAGACACAAAAGATGGCTTCATCCTCTTCCAGTTTTTCACTTTCTGGATAGAATACAACCATGAAAGTGATTATTCTCTAGGAAGACCTATGTGACTTGTGATGTGGGTTGATCTTGGACATCAGCTAGTCACCCACACAGCTGCTCCCTCCCTCCCTCCTTCCCTTCCATCCCCTGTTCAATTAGCAGACAGGAAGAGAAGAAGTGAGAAAACTTGTTTAAAAGCACATTCAGAGGTGATAAAGACAGTTTAATAGGTGAAGAGGAAAAAAAACAAGTGATGGAAAGGCAATCACTCAGCCATGTTCCACAAACACACCAATGACCCGTCAGTCATCAAACAATGATCTCCTTGCAAGCCAGAAAACTGCCACCTCCTTTTTCTTCTACCTCAGCTTGTATTTCTTAGCATGACATACAATAACCCTTTGGCCTATTCAGTTCAGCTCTCCCAGCTGTGTCCCCTCCCAGCTTCTTATGCATCCCCAGCCCACTCACTTCAGGAGGGTAGGAGCAGACCAAGAAACAGAAAACCTTGATGCTGTGCAAGCATTGCTCAGCAATAGCCAAAACATTGCTGTATTAACACTGTTTAGTCACAAATTCAAAATACAGCACCATATGGGTTGCTATGAACAAAGTTAACTCCATCCCAGTCAGACCCAGTACTATCTCCACTCTGGATTACAGTATCTTTTGCATCATATTCCAGTCTTACACTATCTGATACATCCTCATCATCTACTACCCCCATTCTGTCCTTTGAGACATACACAGATATTGTTCCTTTAGTCCATCCCCATCAAATGTTCAACAAAAGTTCATCCAAGAAAGCCCGCTGAAATCTCTACTCAGATGTCCACAACAGTCTGTTCAGTTCATTCAGTCCAGGACTTCAGCTCCATCTGTTACAGTGGTTGCTTAGGACAGGAAAGGTAATGTGTTGTGTTGGGCTATTAGGAAGCAAAGCTAGCTTGGGTTGGATCATTACTGCATTTATCCAGTTTCTTATGGCATTCATCTTCCCGTGTTTCAGGTGGTTTCGGGTGTAGTGTAGTAGTGAGTAGTACAATTACATCAGGAGAAACTTAAAGGACAAAGACATCGAGGAAGCTGTGGGAGACAATCCTAATCTTCTTCCTTCAGCACTAGCAATAAGAGTACAGAAGACAATGAGGAAGAAGAGGCACAGATGTGGTCTCTTAAAGTATGTGTAATTTCAGCTCTGCAAATGAAAATCTTGGTGTTATTTCTTTCCCTCCTTCCTGTCCTGCCACGTTCTTTTTTCTTTTCTTTTCTTTTCTTTTCTTTTCTTTTCTTTTCTTTTCTTTTCTTTTCTTTTCTTTTCTTCTCTTCTCTTCTCTTCTCTTCTCTTCTCTTCTCTTCTCTTCTCTTCTCTTCTCTTCTCTTCTCTCTTCTCTTTTCTTCTTCTCTTTTTTCTTCTCTTCCCTCTTCTTCTCTTTTCTCTTTTTCTCTTTTCTGTTTTCTCTTTTCTTTTCCTTCCTTCCTTCCCTCCCTCCCTCCTTCTCTCCCTCCCTTTTTCCCTCCCTCTCTTTTTCCCTCTCTCCTTTTATGTGTCTTCAGTTTAAGGAGTTTACAACTTCTTCCAGTTTCTGAAGTATTTAATCTCCTGATATGTAAATTCCTTATGCAGTTTATGGAATTTACAGGCTCTTCAATCCTAAAGATAGAGAAGCAGAGCTTGTAAATTTTTATGAACTAGTGAGTCTACATTTCACTCTCTATTTAGATGTGCATTTATACGGTTAAAGACATTTTCTGCAGTTGCAGAAGGCAGAGGTGCAAGCAGAACTCTATCTGAAGTCTTCCATATTTTGATTAGTTGATCACCCTAGGTAAGGTCAGGTTACCTCCAATCTCAAAAATGTTATACTTTGTACCTTTCTCACAGTAATATTTTTTATTTTTATCTAACACATATCCTTCTGAGATGAGGTTATTCCATTTTGTATGGAAAAATTGTGGCATACAGACACCTATGAGAAGCTTACACAGAGGGAAAAGATACACTGCCTTTTCTTTTAGCTTTGGTACTAATTCACTAGTTGGAACCTGGACTAAATTTTTTGAGACATACAAGGTCTACTACCACTACCACCTTTTAGGGTGGGGAATGCCTCAGTTTCTTGCCTACTTGAACTACTTCTGTTTAGTTTAGCACAAAGTCTTTCCTTCCTCTTAATGAACTGGGGTTTTTTGCCTTGGTATTGCTCTTTTATTTTACATTTTTTCTTTCACTTATCATTGCTCCATATCTAAAAGTAACTACTTAACATGTGGTGTCAAAGAGCTTCTGTCTGAGATTATTACTTAAATAAAGCCATCAGCTCTTCCAGTGGTAGTTTAGCTTGATCGTTGAAAACAACTGCTCCAAAGAGAGAGAGATGACAGTTTTGTTTTCCCTTTCATCAGTTTGAAATCATGTTTATGGTAGGAGGAAAAGAGGCAAATGAATTAATAATGGCTAACTGCATCATTTTTTCTGCTGATGAAGTTTAACTCGCAAGGTCTCTGTTTCACTTTTTGTATTTTATCTTCTGTGGAATCAGAAAAAGTAAACAGATAATTGTGGTTAATAGAAAACATGGATCAATCCATGTTTCATGCAGGGAAGGATGGATTACAAAAGCACCTTTTTTAGTAAAAATCAGCCACCTGATATTCCAAATCTAGTAACTATTTTAAGTATAGGTCTCCTTGAAGCAGTTGATTTAAGTGTACCTTTACAGGGACCAATCACTCTAACCATACAAATCAATGTTGGACTTCAGCAGCTGAACAAAATGAGGCTGACTCTGTTCATTACCAAGTCTACAAGTCCAACAGGGGAGAAGGAGTTAAGTTTAATTGTTACCTATTAACCTTGACTAATATTTTACTGTACAATCAAAAATACTCATTATAATGTCTTACATTTTCACTGTCCTTGCAGTTTGAAATATAGATGTACTCTAGATCCCATTGACTTTTAGGATGATGTATTCTCCTGAGTCCATTAGCTTTTGCTGACCTGAACTATGCATTTCTACAAGGCTTTTTTTTTTTTTTTTTTTTTTTAAGAACCTTTTAGTAAACTACTTGGAAAGTAAGAATAAAATCTCCTGTATTAAAACTAGACAACCTACTCCACAGGAAACAAACTAGACGGAGTACTGACATGTGGTGACAGAGTTTGGAGTTTTAGAAAACTGTGAATCACTGTGGAAAAAATAGAAAGAAATAAAAAAAAATAAATTATAACCTGTAATAGGCATGGGAAACCAGATAACCAGCTGACAGACAGAAAGGGCAAAAAATCACATCTGACACCTCACTATTTTTAGAGTAATAATGTTGAACTGATTATAAATACTTCCAGAGAAGACATACTGGATGTAACTGTATAATAAGCTAAATTTGCCCAATTTAGAGAGGTTGTGAGGTTCAAATCATTCTGTTATTTTAGTAAACTGGTTCATTCTGTCTTTGTTTTCTGTTTCATATATGTATACACACCCCCCAATATTTCTGTGTGTACCTATACAGAAAGATCTATGAAGCAAACATTCAATAAAATCAAGATGTACAGACTTGAGATGCCTTCACCTTTTTGGATTTTAGTTCTTTGCTGAGAATCCCAATTTCTTGCAAAAAATATGATATGCATTGGTTGTTTAATTTTTTTTTTAACCACAATTGTATTCATTGCTGTGTTTATATTGTTATATTGCTACATATTCTTATTCTTTTACTCATATTCTTATTCTGTCCTTAAAATACAACAGTCACAATGATTCTTGTTATTTTGAAATTGTAGAAGCTTTTAAGTTTGTTTTCTTTTAAAAAAAAAACGGTGTCTTACATAAGTATTAAAAGCATAAAAAATCTGGGGGACAGGCTAAATTTCCACAAAAAATTTCTAAGAACAAGTCCAGTCCAAAGTATTTAAACTCACCAACATTAATACTGTTCCAAAACTAGGACCTAATCTTTCTAAACCTCTGGTTGATACCTACACAGTACTAACACATTTTTAAGAAATAATTTCTCTCTATGTAAATATTGAAGAGAAAATAAAAACATAAACCTGCATTAGCCTCCTGTACTAAAATAACATACTGGTTTTTAAGTCCAAGAAGAGGACAAAAACATCCTAAAGTTTAACCATACATTTTAATTGCATATTGAAATAATGTGCCCTGACAGAAAATCTATAACCAGAGTGGGCACTTCCTCAGTGGAATTTTCAATTTCTTCTTTTGCCCAAGAAATAAATTCCCTAAAATTTCTGTAGTGAGATCTTTGAGTAGATGGTTTAATAGGTTTTGACAGCAATTCAATAGCTATATCTGAAAGGCCTGTTGTTTGAAATTATTTCTTGGTGTGTGACAAGAGATTAATTTAAAATTCATTTGAGAGAACAACACTCAGTCCCATTTCAGGAGCTGAATCATTCCTTATACTGTACTTCCTCCATAATTGTAGGTAGTCAATCAACATCTGAATCAATGTCAGAACCAAGGTCAGAATAGTCATTGAAGTATTTCAGGTAGTCTCCAATGGCAAATACTGTGGAAAACATAAAATAGATACACAACAAAAGAAATACATAATGTGAAAGGTTCAACATTTTCTACTGTCTCTCCACAGTATAGATACCATGAAATGTTCTATAGGTAACATTAAATGCTGAATAGTGTAGATTAGTGCATATAAAAAAGGCATTTCTGAGAACTTTTCCCACAACTTCGAGATATCTGTTGACTTCTGACTTACTCCCATGATTCAGAGAGAGTCTGTGCCCAAGTTCTTTTCCAACACAATACGTTGACCTGGTAATTGGGACAACATTGTCCCATTGCTATTTACAGTTAGAAAGCTTTCTGCTCCATGATGTATGCCTCCTCTTCTTCCTTTCCTCTGTCTCTACTGCAAAATTCAACCCAAAACACCATGTCATCACACTATAAATGTACTCCCATGTGACAACTGTGGCACATAATATTCAATTAATCCAACACACTAAGTAAGTGACAGGCTACCATGGCGTGGAAGCTGAAAGTCTTGACCTTCCAAAGTGCAAATATTTCAAACTATGCCCAGAGAATAGAAAATCCTAAAGAAAAATATTTTGATAATTCATTCTGAATTACATAATCAGTTAATGTGTATCTGTTTGCAGTTGGTGGTGCACACTGTCCTGCAACGGTTTCTAAAATACAGAAAGAGAATTAATGAGTTTGTTTTGCAGTAGGTATTGGTCCTCCTTTTAAGGACATCAGTTCTGATTCAAATCAATATACTGATTTTTTCAATAATTCTGTGCACCTGCCTTGCTTGTCAGGAACCAGATCAGAGCAATACTTGTCCAGGTTAGGAGTCTAGGCAGTGTCTGCTAGAGGGATTCAAATTCTGTGGTGTTTTGGGGAGCTGTGATGAGTGAACTTGAAAATTACCTATGAAAATAGGCAAGGTAGCATTTTGTTTTCAGAATTTATTTTAAAAAAATTATCTTTTTTTTTTTTTTTTCCAACTATGTCTTGAAAGGCTGATCTGATTTATAAGCTCTTCAATGTATTTTTTTTTGATCAGAAGAAACAGATACACCTCTACATTAAAGAAATAAAACCTAAAAATTAACAAGTTCAATAACTTCTCCAAAATATTTCTCATGCTTATATTCAAGTTGAACAGAAATAGAAAAGAAGGTGAAATAGGTTTCCTCATTTAAAGTGTTCTCAATAGAAAGCTGTATAATTCTGTACACTGTACTCTGCATACCTCTGTTAAGTGTAATCTTCTTCACTGCAGATTTCATTTGTTTTACTTAAAGAAATTACCACAGAATAAGAACCCCTCTAAGATTCTCTGTGGAGACTTCTGACAATTGAAAAAATGGTACTTGTCAATCTCAGAATGATAATTTATTAGAAAAACAATGTCAGAAATGTAGTTCAGAATGGATCCTCATCAAGCTGAAGAGCAAATATTTCTTTGCCTTCTTAGCCATCGGTGATTTGAATGTGCTGCAGAGACTTAAGCTGCTAGAATAATTATTAAAGACAGAATATGTTCTAGTGCCAAAAGGATGTTGCACGAATAAAAATAGAGGCCTCTTCTGTTCTTTGGTATTTTTTCACACTAGATGTCTGTTTCTAACTCAATTTTTTTCCTCAATGGGCAACAGCATTATCTCACAAATAGAACATGAAAATTGTAATTAAAATATGCTAGCATCCTCATCTGCCGTTTAATAGAGTTGAATGACCTTGAGTAAATATTTTTTGTCTAATTCATTGCCTATCTGAGTCACCAGAGGGAGTCTCACTGACTTGAACAGGCCTTGGATCAGACCATTACCTTTTTATGCTTTGTTTTTTCCTGCATCTGATCATGATACATATTCAGTAAAGCATCCCCAAATCTATATAGAAAAGGTTGAATATGACAAGGTAGGATATGTGACAAGAGATAAAATATCTCATTTGCTGACACAAAATAATATTATCACCAACAGTTCAGAACTTATCACGTGTCCCTGAATTACCTACCAAGTTGTACTCCACCTCCTTATTTCTTTAGTTGTAATAGGTTTGAAAAGTCACGGGTTAGAGAATTCTAAAGCATTTGAGCAATTAAAAACTTGTCTTCTTTTGTGCTTGGCCTCAAGCAACATGAATCAACTCAGTTCTTATATAATTGATTTCCATTGTGCTGCTTTGAAATGTTCCCTGGGATGATCATATATAGACTATAAAACAGTTTTCTTATTGCTGAAATGCAGTCACTTCTTTGTTGGAAAGTAACTGCTTGATAGTACCAAATGGTGTTACATGGTCTCTTAGTAGCTTTACCTCTTGATCCTATAAGGCAAAAAACTAAAGAATGAAAAAGGAAATTAGGATACTATTTATGAGAGCTTGACATTTACCTATAGCTACATGGGAAATCTTAAACCAGCCTTCTTTTTTTCTTATCAGATATCTTCAGAAACAAAAAGTTCTATCAACCACGGTAATTACTTGTTTTTGAAAGGTCAGGCAGGGAATTTGGGCTACAGTCTCCAATAACTCTAGCTCCTTCCTCAACTCTTGGTCTTTTCTTCCTCTATCTGATTACAACTTGCTCATGACTTGTTGCCTGCTGGGTGGGCAGAAGGTTTCTCCAGCACAGAAACAGTTGCAGAAACAGTTGAATGGCTACCTTTGAGGTTGCTTTTACAAATCACAGATCATAGAATGGTTTCAGTTGGAAGGGACTTTAAAGATCAGCTATTTCCAACCCCCCTGCCCTGGGCAGGGACACCTTCCATTAGATGAGGCTGCTCAAAACCCAGTCCAACCTGGCCTTGAATGCTTCCTGGGAGAGGGCATCCCTAACTTCTCTGGGCAACCTGTTCGAGTGACTCAGCACCCTCACAGTGAAGAATTTCTTTCTTACATTTAATCCACCCTCTTTCAGTTTAAATTTTTTACTCCTTGTCTTATCACTACACTCCCTGATGAAGAGTCTCTCCCCATGTCTCCTGTAGACCCCCTTTAAGTACTGGAAGGCTGCTGTAAGGTTTCCCTGGAGCCTTCTTTTCTCTAGGCTGAGCAACCCAAACTCTCTCAGTCTGTCCAAGGTAGATGCTCGAGCCACCTGATCACCCTCATGGCTCTCCTTTGGACCCTCTTGATCAGATCCATGTCCTTCTTATGCTGGGGGCCCCAGAACTGAACACAGTACCTCAGGTGGAGTCTCAACAAGAGTGGAATAGAAGGGGGGGATTCCTTCTCTTGACCTGCTAGCCATGCTTCTCTTGATGCAGCCCAGGATGGGATTGGCTTTCTGGGCTGTGAGCACACACTGCTGGCTCATACTCAGTTTTTCATGCACCAGTAGCCCCAGGTCATTCTCCCCAGGGCTACTCTCAATCTACTTATTGTCCAGCCTGTGCTTGGTATTGCCTTGACCCATGTGCAGGGCCTTGCACTTGGCCTTGTTGAACTTTGTGTGGTTTACATGGGCCCAACTCACAAGCCCTTCAAGGTCCCTCTAGGTAGCATCTCTTCCCTCCAGCATGATGAATCCCATGATGTTTCCATGTAAGTTACAGAGTCAAAGGAAGGTTGTAGCAAAACTAGCAGGGTCTCTAAGCAATACTGCAGTCCTCATGGGTAGACTGAGAAAATTTGTGGTAACTCCCAGGCCTTTGCAAGTTAATTCTGTTGTTGGCCATCTCTACTGATGATCCTCTCTAATGGTTGATTTGTCACAGTAACTTCTGTAAAAACCATGGTGATATGTGTTGGAAATGCATTCATGTACTTGATGCTGAGAAACTGGACTGTATGAAGAAATTTAATATGATCAGCTGTAAGAGTGAGGTTGCCCATACACTATGGATCTATATTTACCTCTTTACAATCACCTCTGAACAAAATGTGAACACGTGAGCAACCTTTTCAAATTCATGTCAAGTGACATGTTTGCTACTCAGATCTACAGCCTCATCAATACTTTGATGATTTATTCACTCGCCATGAATCCAGTAATTTATCTAACCATTACAAAAATAGGTCTTTGAATAAGTTCTTGAGAGGGCAAAAGTATTTTGAATGGATTTAGAAACTTGACTTAAGATATTTAATTTAAACCCCTTTGACAGGAAAGTGTGTAAATGTAATTAGTGAGTTTAAATGAGCTTTATTGATCATTAGAAAGCTTTTCTGCTACTTGATGTCATCTGCAAATATGGAAGGAAACACTGGATATAGATCTCCCTGCTCAAATAATTGGATCAGTTAAGATTATTTATAGCAATCAACATGAACTACGCTCAGTTAATAATGAAGAAAGAGTCTGAGCTGATGTCTGAGCTGAGTTATGCTTATCTCTTGGTTCCAGTTTTGGTTGTTGAATATGGCCACTATGACCTATCGAAGCCAAGAAAACAATCCAAGCCTTTAGGTTGCAAGCCCTTTTATTTTTTTCCTCAGAAGTTTTTGCAGTTCAGATAGACAACATCCATAGCTCTTCCCTTGTCCACTGATGAAGTTTCTCCATCACAGAAGTCTGCTAAGTTAGTCAGTCACAGAGGAGAGGCTGACAGGTTGGTAGTTCCGAGAGTCCTCCTTTCTACCCTTTATAAAAATGGGTACTTCTTCCAGTCACCCAGGGCTTCACCTGACTGCCAGAACTTTTCAGATATCATGAAGAGTGGCTTGGCAACTACATCAGCCCCAGCAAATTACATCAGCTACAGCAAATATAACCCCGATGAACAGAAAGAGTAAAGCCTGGGTTTAATTTCCTTCAGGCAACAGCAGCCTGGAACACAGGCTTTCTCTTCCTGCAGTCTGTACATGATCAGTGCAGTTTTTCTGCCAAAAATAAGTGAAATCAACTGAATGATTTAAACAAGAACCTCTTTAAAGATTGTTCTTCAGGACTCCAAGCTCTAGGTCCCGAGGAGGGTGAAGGTATCTAATGTATAACCTTGAGTTAGATGCCAAAACTTCAGAGATGGAGTCTGAACAGCTGCCATGTGTAGGAGGTTTTGCTCTTTTACCCTTTTCCTGTCATAGGTACTTTCCTCTCAAAATGTTGTTATTCTTTATGCCGACGTTAGAGGTACTGTGTGTCTGTCTGTCTCAGCTGACTGTATAAGAAAACAGCTGGGATACCCTCTTGTGGCTCGGCACCTTTGTTTTAAATCTAGCAAACTCAAAGTTACAAATATAAAAGAAGAAAACAAACTAATAAGCAACTATGTAGAGATTTATTGATGTTAGCTTTAATGTCTTACTTATTAAGAAAGTCTTCATTTTCCTATCTACTATTTCTTCACTCATTTCTGATGTGTATCAAATACTCTTAAGCAATATGCTTCAAGTTTTTTTTCACAATTTGACTCTTTTCCACTATTAACTTGGTAAAGAACTGGCCCTCTGAATATTGAGTTATAATGACTCTATTTTCCTTAGCTGCTGAGCATCAGTCTTTTCAATCTGTGACCACATTAGGTCCGTAGGCTGACTCATAACACATGGGCCACAGACTGCAAAAAGCACTGTTCTAAAATCTCTTTCTTGTAGGCATGAAGTAATGAAACATTAGAACTGTAATAGGATTATTAAATTCACACTGAAACGGCTCAGTTGTACCATCTTAAGTCTCTTGGCACTGCTGTGTAATTGAAGTGTTAACGATTTTATTTGTAAGAGTTTATTAGTATGCCTGAAACCTTAACTGAAAATTCAGCATATTCTTGAGAACTTTATTTAAAGAATAAATATATGTGGGGAGTTTTTGTTAAGGGAAACTTCATTTTCTGTAAGGGTAGACTGGAAGTCTTTTAATATACCTCAACATGTTAGATATTAGAGGAAGGGATAACTGATTTGGGTTTTGTGGTAAATCCTCATCATAGAGAGCTTTTATGAAAAGTAGTAGTCTTAGCCATCTTTATTTTTTGCTATTTCCTCTTTTTTTTTTTTTTTCCCCCTTCAACTCAAAATGTTTGCAGTATGGGTCATTTTAATGAGACTCCCTGTTAGCTTTTGAACTCCTTTCGCATGGTTGCTGGCTTTTAATTGGAAACACAGACCACAGATTTTGTGCTGCTGATTTTTTGTGAATCGAGAGCAATCACAACAGTATTTAATGTGCATATTTTTGTGGATGTATCCAGATTAGTATCTGGTAGAGGTAAAGCTGTTATTCTCTATCATCCCACCCGTACCAGAAACAAGATTTGCAAGACAAAAATGTTGAGAGAAATTTTCATTTGGCTTTTAAAAATTGCTGAAGAACTAGAGGTAAAGCTGTGAATAGTTGAGATTTTTGCAATGACAAAGGTTCTTCAATTTCCTAATTCCTGTTCAGTCTGCCGTTATCTCTGTTATTCTTAACATCTAAGAACAAATTTTGGTTCAGAGGCTGTTCCCACCACAATACATGGCCTCAGTTGTGCAGTCACACCTTTTTTTCTTCACTGGTATGGGTATCCCTCTTTTCAATTCCTTTACTCAGCTTACCAAGGTAATTCTGATGCTTCAGGATTTTTTATCCTTCGTCCTTTACCCATTGGTGTAATTTTTTTCGAGCTTTCCTGATAAGCACTTTCAACTTTCTTTTCACATTCATCTTCCAACAGCCAGCCCTTAATTTCTCCAGCCCTTGGAGCAGATAAGGTTGTTTATCCAGCATCTTATACCCACGAAATATGCAGCAGAAAGCTATGACTTTGGAATAGAATAAAATGCTCTGAATGTGGTGAAAGCACAAGTAGTGTAGCAGATAGTGGGTAAATCATCTGGTTTTCTGCTGCTTGCTGTCAAAGTGAAGTGGATTTGACTTTGTGGGTGAGTTCCAGTGAGGTGGCCAAATGAGATAAAGTGACAATTCATAAATAAAAGGAGGACTGAAAATGCCACAAGATGCAAACGAACTTGAACTCTATTTCCTTGCGAGTACATGTGTAGTGTTATTGGATCAGAGTGAAAAAAATTGAGACAATAAAGATTCTTCTTTCACAACTAGTGAAAGGACCAACTAAGCTGACATGAATATCATGACATTAATAAGGTATAATATGTAACACTGAGAAGACAAATGCAATACACTAAAATCCTGGGAGAAATTGTACTGTACATAGTAGGAAGCCACAGAGCCTTCTAATGACATGTATGAAAACAGGAAAATGATTATTCTATTAACTTTAAATTTACCATAAAAGCTGATGCTTTTAACTACTAGTTAAGAAAGGTACTGCTGCTACCTACCCCTGAGTGCACAAGTTAAGGCTGCCACCTTGAGCCTAGCCTGGTTAGGGTTCCCACAAAATTCTTTCTCCCATTAAGGGGACTGAACAGCTATTAGAAACTACTCCTGCAGGAAGGAATAGTCCAAGGAAGACTAAACATATCCCAGTAAAATAAGGCATTTATAATGTTCACTTTATGGTCTATCAGACCTGTACAGTTCATCTTATTACAGCCTCATGAGGAGGAGCTTGTGATAATTCATCATTAATCTTTCAGCTGTTTGGGTCAGCATTCTGATCTGAAACTTTTTAATACACTGGTGTTAAAACTCCTTGCAAATTACTGAGATTTCTAAACTTCAGATATCTACAAACTTCACATTTAATTTCTAGATTGTTTTTTTCTTTTACAGGAAAATGCTTTTTATCCTTATTGGTACTTGCAATCTTTACCAAACAACTTGGAAACTAATAGAGTTGAGTAAAGAATCGAAATAAATGTACTATGTTCCCTGTCTCCAGTGCTCTACTAGAATATTTCTTCTATTTTTTACTATTTTTTTTCTGACAGATTCAAGCACTGAAAGAGTGTATAGGAAGTAATGGGGCATAGCCCAAGTCTGGGATAAAAAGTAACAAATCAGAAATGAATATTGCTTGAAGTCAGTTTCTGTAGTGCTCATTTTTCTTGGATGTGTAAGGAAATCTGACAGGCAGAATTGCTTGCCTCACAGATCACTGGGTGAACCCTGATGAGATGGACATGTGAAGGAACACATACAAAACAAACTTTAATGATTGGCTTACCACATTTTATTTGAGCTAACATGAAAGGTACACAATAGCTTTAGGGTAGGTAAATAACATTTCATACAGAATTCTTCATTTAAGCAGATTCTGAAGGATAACTGAGGGACTTAGTAAAGCAGCAATAACAGATGATGACATTTTATGCCGGGTTACAGGTCCAAAGCAACCCTTCACTGATACAGGTTAGACTAACATTTTATTACATACCTTGCAGAAGTTATTGTCTTCTCCTTCATTTCTTTTTAAAGAAATATCAGCAGGTTCTCTCTTTCGTACAGCCTCAGTATTATTAGCAATAGCTGAATGAAGTTGGAAAGCAAATTACTTTCTTTCCCCTTGTGGCAATCCTTTGAGAACAGAACAGTGACAGAGAAGAAAAGTAGGATAACTTCCACACCACCTGTTTTGTCTTGCACAAAAATCAGGAAGGCTGTCAAATAGCCCTCTTCCTCTGCATTAGAAGCATGTAGGGAAATTGTGTTTGTATGTGAAGGAGGAAGATGTGAGAAGATTTCAGAGGCTAATTTACAGACGGAAGATTATTTTTTTATTATTGGATACTTGAATAGAAGAAATAATAGACATAATGACTAAGAAAACTTCAGCATTCAGACAGTGACTTTTTTTTTTGTTCATATTCGAGTTAATTATGCATTGTGTATGGGGAAGCATTTTAATTTCAGAATTACTGAATAGTCAAACACCCTATGAAGCAGGTATCAAGAGCTGTGCAAAAGCATTGAAACATCTGTGTGCTGATCTTGGGTAGTATAAATCAAGCTCTAGCCTTTGAAATGATAATTTATTAATAGAAAACAGAAAGAGAGGAAGTTATAACTGTTAAAAGTAATTATGAATTATAATCTCACTGTAAAGGCTTGAGTCATGCAGATCTGTTGCACATGCTTAGCTTTAATCCCCTCATGTCAATGAGACTACTCAAATGCTTAATGTGAAGCGTGAACAGGGCAATTAATCAATTTGATTTTTTTAACATACAAAAACCACAAGGTATTTCACCACATCCAATTGAATATAAAGCAAGTCTTAGGCTTCCAATACTGTAGTTGACATGTCTCAGATAAAGCTCTTTTTTCCATATTTAGAAATGCAAGCCACAGACTGTTTATGCAAAATCATAAAATGTATAGTCATGTCTGTTGAGATTGCATAGATTCTTTCGTACACTTTATCATACCTGAATAATCCTTAGGTGCCTTTAAATTCCAAACATGCCCCAGACCTAGGCCAGAAGATCGGAACAAACATTTTAACAAATAAAGGAATTGATTCTGTGGTGTCACATTAAGCTGCAACATCAAATTCCTGGCTCTTGG
Source organism: Megaceryle maxima (assembly GCA_024605025.1). Lineage (NCBI taxonomy): Eukaryota > Metazoa > Chordata > Aves > Coraciiformes > Cerylidae > Megaceryle > Megaceryle maxima. The sequence continues at coordinate 38,135 of JANHGN010027266.1, forward strand.
CTTCCTACGTAGGTTTTCTCATTACAGTTGAATTAAGTATTTCAGGACCAGCATCTATTGGGAAGGGATTCCTAAGAAAAGAAAAGAAAAGAAAGGAAAAGAAAAGAAAAGGATAATCCTTAAAGTGATGTTCATTCTTTTGGTTGGCTTTCTATATTCTGTGCCATCACAACTGAGCATTGTATCCCTGCTTGATTTGCATTAGATCCTTGTATTTTGGAATGTTCCTTTCAAACACTAAAATTGATGAGATGCTATAAAATATTCATGTAGCAGGACAAGGGCAATGCTGAGAATACATGATGGTGATGGGGAAAGAGAAACAAAATATAACTAAGGTTAAGTTTGCATTAAAGAAAAGATTTTATAGGGAAATTGAATTAGAGCAAAACTTAACATATGACAGAATTTATAGTAAGAATTGACATATGATGTATGTATTTAATGAGATTTTAATAATTGGAATGATTTATATAGGAATAAGGATAATTTTATATGACTTAGAGTCTGTGTATCAAATTTAAACAACTTAATTAAATAAGTTTTGTAGCTTAGGAAAAAAAGATAGAGGTTTGCTGTTGTAATGATTAGTTTGAAATTGTATAGCATGAGGTCAGTCAAAATGGTTCTGGTGCTTTCTACCAGCCTTAAAGATATAAGGAATCTTATGAAGTCCTCTTGAAAAAAAAAACAATTTTGTCTCTCTCTGTCAAACTTTAAGTCTCTTCCATTGGCAGGTACTAAAAGCCTTTAATCTATGATGCACAAAGTGATTATCTATCTTGACAATATATAATTGTATTATAATTTATTGCATCAAACAAAAGGTAAAAGTTATGGGTGATATTTATATTTACATACAGATTTCATTATTGTTGCACATTCTGATTGCTGATCTGTTTATAGTGGCATTAGTATGCTTCTTTTTTGTCTTCAAAATGTCATTCAAATGGAATAAAACCAGGTAGTCCTTCTGTGCATTCTTCTGCATATTCATTTTAAGCATCTAACTAATGATCCCCAATATTATTACCTTATGATTCTTTATTAGATGTGTTCTACAGCACAAAAGCTTTTTTGTGTGTGTGCAGCCTCATCAGCACGAGCATTCAGGTTCCTTCCGCCTCTATTAACACAAAAGAAAGTCACATTACTTTTTTTTACACGGACGTTCACTGAGAATCCAGAAACAAGCGTAATAAACTCATGCAGTGCCACCCCTATGTTATCAACGTGTCTCATTAAATAATTAATCTAATTCTCAAATAACATTGTATTGACAGCACAAACCTTTGACCTAGATATACCTGGAGCCCCATGTGGAGTTTCAGATGGATATCTCTTTTACCTTCCAGTGTGCATTGGGTTTGTGTCTGGCAGGGTTTTGGTAGTGGGAGAGGCAGCTACTGGTGTGGCTCTTGTGAAAAGCTTCGAGAAGCTCCCCCAGCTCCAAGTCAGACTGACTCTGACCAGAGCCAAGACAATCAGTGCCTCTGTAATGACATGTTTAAGAGGGGAGAACCTGCCAAGCAAGTTCTTTTCTTCTGGGAGTTCTCTTGGAGAGGAGTGGGACATTAGAGAGATGACTATGCTGACATCTAGATCTGTGAGGAAGGAGACTGGTGGGTGGGGGAACAGGTCAACACAACTTTCCAGACCATGATGGACCCCGTGCCAGAGCAGGGGACTGCTCATGAAGGAGCTCACAGGATAAGTTCATGGAGGACTGTCTCCTGTGGGAGGGATGACACATTGCAGCAGGGCGGGACTGTGAGGTGTTTGCCCCCTGAGGAGGAAAGAGAAGCAGAAACAACATGGTCCAGGTTGACTACAACCCCCATTCCCTACCCCTCTGCATTGCTGCAGGGAAGGAGGTGGCAGAGCTGGGCCTGGGAAGAAGGTGGGGGGAAGGTCTATTTAAGATACAGTTGTTTTTCTCACCGTCGTACTCTGATTCAGTTGGTAAATTGGTGGTGGTTTTGTTGTCTAAATTAAATTGATTTTGTTTCCCCAAGTCAAGTCTGTCTCTAGCCCATGTCCGTAACTGGTGAGTGAGTCTCCCTGTCCTTTGTCTCGACCCTCCAGCCTTTTGTTGTAGTTTCTCCTCCCCACCCATGGGATGGGGCTAGGAGTGAGCAAGTGTCTGTGTGGTGCTTTCTTGCCAGCTGGGTGGGCTTAAAACACAACAGAGTAGGACAATTTAGTATAAAACAGCAGTGAAAATACAATTTGAATTACAATTACCTCTCTGTACCATCTGTTTTAGCAATACAAGACAAGCAGAAAGTAGCAACTATTTACAACTAGTTTGGGAAGTGACACACACGCTAATAATGAAATCAGCAGCATTCCCTTCTTTGTATCAAGAGCAGAACCACATTTTTAGACTTTGAAATTAAAAAAAAAAAAAAAAAGGAAGGAAATTAGGAGTGAGATGAAGCAAGATCTCTCATATCACTTCGTTTTCATGTCATGCAAAATGATGATTGTGTGCTAAAGATCATAGCTTGAGGCATTACCAATTCAGATGTGGTTGGTTTTTTTTTTACAATCTATGTATATTCTAGTTCTTCACAAAACTTACTCCATCCTGATGAAATTTAGCATTTTGGTTATTTCATTTTCATATATACAGCCATTCAGTTCATACATGTTCTGATTGCTTAATAGCACAGGAAAATACTGAAGTCTTCCCTATTCTCTCAAGCCTGCAAGACAAAAATGTTCAGGAGGCTTATTTAGTAGAATTCCTTTACCTCAGGCCTATCTACAGTGCTGCTTTTTGCATCAACCATAACCAGTTCTTTCTTACATCAGGGCCATTAAGATTCCTAAATTGTTCATGAGTCCTGAAACTACTTAGTAGGTTCAAAGTGTGGTCTTGCTATGCACTTTCTTCTGAAAGCGTATTCCAAACTCATAAACTGCAGAGACTAAACCTTTCAAAACTGTTCAGATCACAGCTCTTCCATTAGTGCTACTGTCAAATACATAAAATGAAAACCACAGAAATCCTTGCTGTTGCTGTATCAGGTGTCAGATATTGTCCTGCTAGTTAATCTCTGAAAGTAATAGGGAAGCTTAATAAAACTGTGGCTAGAATCCTTTGACACGAATCCTACTCTTACCTGTGGATTATAATGTAATCCCATTATGCTCTTTCAATATCCTTTATCTAACATGAAGAGTGATGTCTCAAAAGCCTTATTCGTTTTGAATGGTAGCATGAATGGTTTTGTTCTGTTGTTGCAATTATCTCTAAATATGTTGACATTTCAGAGTTCCCGAGTCTGGGTCTTTTATCAAAACTATTTGCAATCTTCAGTTTGGAAAAGATTGATTGTCATTGTCAAAGAAGCATGGCCACCTCTGCTTGAGGATTGTCTCTTTGTTTTTGACAGCATATCACTCATTTTTTGGTGATCATGGTCTGAGTAACATGTTGGTCAGCAGCCTGACTGGCTCAGGGTGTAATGTCATCTTTTCTTGAGTGATGCTCATATATCTGCACTGTCCCTTTCATTTCCACTGTCAGGATGTTTCTCCTCTCTTTTGAGAGCCCTCCCCTTTCCTCTCTCTTTTTGCATGAGCAACTGTGATATTTTCTAGATTTTTTAATGGAAAGAACCTTAACAAATCCTTTTGGATATATGCAGGCATAATAAGTGCTAAAAATTAAAAAAGCAAAGAATAATTAGGCATTATTTTTATTCATTTCCAGTACCTTTGTACACAATACTCCTTGTGTGTTAGTCATGAGTAAGGAAGTAAAGGCAGCAGCTCTGCAATCAGTGTTGGCCTTTAAAATTTATCTTGAGTCTCATCAGGCAGGGTTAAAGGATGATATGCAAAGATGATGCAAGAAAAGCATGAAAGTTCTGCAAAATTAACAGCATAGTTGTTGGCCTTTGCTACATTCTGCCACATTCCTGGATATGCTATAGAGATCTCAATGATTATATGAATCCAAAAGTCAAGTACATTTTTCAATGCACTGCTATATTATTATTTTTATTTTATATTTCTCCAGGGTTTCACCATTGTATTCCATGACACGGGAACAAAATAAAAATGTTTCTTTTCAAATGAAAGTTGCTAAGAATAGTAAAGAGCAATAAAAAAGCTATCTGTACAATGGAAACTCAGCATCTGAAAATTGCAATGACTAGTGTTTGCCACTGACTGAACTAAGAACCAAGTATAAATTGTCTGATATTGCCCAATCCTACCAACACTGACTTGGGAGATAAAATGGTAGTGCACACTCCTAGTGCCAGGTTTTCAGTCACTATGCTTTTCTGAAGCTACTGACAACACACTTTTTTCTGGTTTTCAGTTAGAAACAAAATACTTTTAAGAACAAAGATGAAGTTTCTGTGATCAGATTTCTCTAACTCACAGTATGTTCAAGGAAAACTTGTAAGATACATAGTTGGTTCTTTTTTTTTTCTTTTTTTTTTTTTTTTGCAAAGCAACTGATGTTCTTCAAAAGATAACAGAGTGTCAAAAAAAGTTGTATCAAGATTTCAAAATATTTACAAAAAAGACAGTGATAGCAAGCCCCTAATGAAAATTTTTGAATGTATATGACCTTCCCTGAAAAATCTTCCCCATGGCAAGGCCATTTTGCAGTAAGTTTTTTTGGAAAGTTCTATGTACTGCAAGGACACGCACACACACAAAAAAAATAAAAGGAAAGATGGAACATGTGGTAAGAACTAACTAAATGAAAGATATCTTCTGTTCAAATCCCAAAAAGGGTCTGTATAGGGAATACACCATTATTAAATGCAGTTTAGTCTCAAGCAGTCTGAGAGAAATGCTAACCCTTTCCAAATAATCTACAACTACACCTCTGTCCTCAAATATCTAATTCCACAAAGATACCCAGTGTTTGCTCAAAAACTGAGTTTCTGAACTTAGAGATTCTTTTCTAAGTTATTGCCGCTGAACTTTGACCCCCAATTTGCTTGCGGACACCCTGTTACACTTGTAAAGTACTCCACCCAGATTTGAATAGAGGTTAGAAAATTACCTAGCATTTTTTAAATTATAGGACTTGAAATGGAGTAAGTGTGCAAATAATCCATACTTTGTATGCGTAGTACTGATTTCACTGATGACTGATGCATTACACAAGCTTCATTTGTTCTACGTTGTCTGTCAACCAGCAGCAAGATCATGGAAATTGGTGTAGAAATATCATCATTAAGTTAAAGAAAACAATTATCCTTTGCTTTTTCAAGTTGTTGAAGTTAAAATATTAAGGTTTGGGAGAATTGATATGAGGCTTCTAAAGGAAATGTTTGTTTTGTTCTTTATTGGCTGTGCTTATATTCTTTAGAAAGGCTTTTATTCTTTTCTGCTATAGCCTGGCCAGTCAAACACAAATATGAACCCTCTCTCTGCTCAGAGAGAGGAGACACTGAAGAAGATGACAAAATAAGCAAGAAAAAAGTAAGAGCTTAAGGAGTCCTTGTCATTCCCTGTCCTTCATCTCAGGAAGGAAAGTAAGGAAATAAATGGGAAAATGGAATGATGTTAGCCATTCTGCCTTGTGCCTTGGAAAGCCACAAGAATCTGCATAGCTCCTACTGTCAACCCGTACAGGAGCTGGAATTAATAAAGTGTACCACTCAAGCTACTATTCTGTCTTTCCATCTCAGGAGTGAAAGAGTCAAAACTGGGCTTTCAGGCTTTCATCACACAATTTCTGCTCCCTGAGATGAAGGGAAGGAGAGAGGAGAAGGGGGATTAAAAAAAAATCACCATACTGGAAGTGTTCCAGGCTTGTTCATGACCTCAGGAGGTGGAACCAGTAGGATACTCCATGCAGATCCCTCTACTTATTTTCTGCTGTCTGGGACAGACATAAAACTAAAGATAGCACTGACCTTGTTTCTGTTGTCCCACCTATCAGGGAGTAGTTGGGTCAGTGGGTGTAGTTATGCAGAAGATCCTGCAAGTTCAGCTCCTGGGCTAGGATGAGAGCATTAACAACCCTAATTACAGCCCCATCAGCTGCTGGCCCGCTTATCAGGTCACTGAGAAGTTGCTCTAGGGTTTCACCTTCTACCAGCACTCAAAATATACACAGCTCTCAGGATGAACCCTCTCCAGCTTGGGGAGGACTGTCATGTATCAGAATAAATCTTGAATTAATCTAGAACAGAACAAGTAAAATTCAAGTTGCATCGTTCAGTGCATGAACTGGGTTAAACCAGTAATTTTTGCAAATTTTGCAAACCAAAGCAACCAAAAAATTCCATAAAACCAGAGAAAGTGAGAAATTAGATTATTATTTTTGTTTTCAAATATAAAAGTGACACCTTTGACTCACATAATTCCTTCCAGTGCCAGGCCAGGTATGTCAAATGTTAATAAAGTGAAATAAACTTTCTTCTGTTTCAAGTGTTTCCATTTTTCTGTTCTTCTTGTTGTAGTATAACTTCTCATAATAACTGTAACTTTCCACTCATTTTTTCAGACTCTTGCAAAAATGGAACAAAATAAACACCAGATGAGAATATGTTATGGAATCATTATCATTGTGGTGTAACTGTTTATTTTATGTGAAAAGAAGAACATGTCTTAGATGGAATCTGCTGGGGATTACTCCTGCTTACATCTGCAGACAGCAGAAAGTGTACATCTAATATCAGGTAATTTACCTTTGAGTGGATGACTGAACTAATCCCACTGTCTTCTGAGATTCCAATTAAAAAAATAGGCTTACCACGTCCTCAAGATATTATTTCAGAAAACATGGTTCATTGGAGGGTCTGTAAAATATGACCTAGTAAAGATACAGTTGGATTCCTATACTCTAGATAAGAAAAGACTGACAGGACATTTTTTAACCACCTTCAAATATGTAAAAGGTTTCTGCAAAGAGGAAAGTAGTAAATTGCTTCCCTGTGGTTTTTTGGGATAGTACAAAGAGTAATTAGATAAACTGCAACAGGGGACACTTAGCTTTGATATTGGAAACAACAGTTTAATGATATTCAAATACTGAAATACATCACCTAAGGAAGTAGCAGAATCTTCATCATTGAATGTTTTTAAGAGCAACTGTGTAGTTGACAAGCTTTTGAGACAGAGATCAGCTGAGTTTTAGAGACATCTTCCAGCCTTATTTCTATGACCCCAAATTAATTACAAATCGAAAACTATCTGCAGTGCTAGAAATATACAGTAGAAATCTGTAGATTCCATAGCTTTCTGCATTTCTCACTTGTAATTTCATTATAAACCAAAAAACTTTTAAAAAACTGGAGCAGTTTGGACCAATATCAAGAACTACAGAAGTATCCAACAATATTCCTTTCTTAATCTGGGCAAGTGGAAATACTTGCAGATTCTCCCAGTGCTGACCATTGTGGATTCAGACTGTGTTTAGACAGTGAATGTCCTGATGTTTTGACGTATCTGTGACAATGTCAGAGGTAGTCAGTGACTGGATATTTGGCTGGAGCTTTCTGCCCTGCCCTGAGATGCAGAATTATGGAGATGACATGTGATCATGTTTTGTTCTAAAATTTATCAGGCTGCAAACACAGACTGTATTTGAACCCAGAAAAACTCCAATTCCTGCAGTTTTGATTTTTCTTATACAAAACAGGGCTAAATAAAGAGATCAAAAATGTTCTACAAATTTTTAAAAACGGGGATCCAGATTACTTTCAGCTTTAAAATGGGGATGTCATTTTATGTACAGATAAATAGTAAAAACTAATATAATACACTGCAGATATATTCTAATCAGTAAAAAATTCTGCATCATTTTGTTTCTTTACTGCACTCTCTCTACCCTGTTTTTTCCTAGTTGCTGCTTGCATGGTTTTCCAGGGAGAATACAGTCTAAGATATTAAGCCACACTTTAAGGTCCATATAGATACATGTAACAACAATTTATATGTTGGATGGTGATGCTATAATTCTGAACTCCTAAGGAAACTGGATCAGAACAGTTTTGTATTCCGATGAGGTGCACTGAATGTATAATTTTTATGTTTTACCTGTTTGATATCAAGTTGTTTCTATAACAAGACTCTGACTTGTAAGGAAAACTCTACAAGAAGAAGCCAATACCCTCATTACTCCAATTTTCTTTATTTTGCATATTAAATATGATTTGTTCATCGACAGTTGTAAAGTCTAAACTGATCAAATTGTGTTAAATTCTGAAAAATATGTTCCATGTACAGGAAGCTCTACCTCAACATGAGGAAGAACTTTTTTACTGTAAGAGTTGTGGAGCATTGGAACAGACTCCCCAGAGAGGTTGTGGAGTCTCCTTCTCTGGAGATTTTCAAGACCTGTCTGGATTAATTTCTGAGTGATCTGCTCTAGTTTTGTCCTGCTCTGGCAGGGGAGTTGGACTTGATGATCTTGGGAGGTCCCTTCCAACCCCTACCCATCTGTGATTCTGTGATTACATATCTGTTAGATTCCAGTACACAAGACATATTTTTATTTTCTCAAGATACACTGCACTTTAGTGACCTTTGTTTCACAATTTGAAGCAGAAACCTGAGTCACATTCTTTCTTTCTTTGATGTGCTTCTTTACAGAGCTCATCTGTACACAACAGCAGATACATTTCTGTGGGCAGTCTTGACACTACTAACTCTCTTTCCAAGTAAAGGTAAGGGAAGCACTGTTATCCTGCTTTACAAAGCAGTTGGGACTGTTTGTCTCTCTTGGTTATTTAAGAAGTCTAAATTGCTCAAGGGACAGGTGTTGAATTCTCCTCCTCAAGTTCTTGAAACAATGCTGCCTTCTTTCCCTCTGTTTTTAGACTTGACCCTTGAGGTCTTTCTCTACCTCAAAACTCCCTGAGTCAAAGTCTTCAAAGATTTACCTGGATGGCTACTCTATTTAGGGCTTCACCTCTGCAGTTCAAAGGAACTTCTCAGATTTGCCTGGCAGATAGTAGAAGGTCTGAGTGACACATTAAAGATTTCTTAATGAACTATCCAACTGCACATTTTCTATTTTATGGCAGTCATATATGCATTTGTGTGACTGTAACATGGAAGACTAAGGACTCTTTAAACATAATTTATATTTTTAGCATGGGACTGCAGCAGAAAATAATCGGGGAATGTAAAAATATAGTAAAAGAATGGCAGAGCAGTAGTGAGAATAAATTACTTTCACTGAGTTTAAATTTTCTGTTTATTAGGTCCTCTGTTAAGCAGCTGAACCTGATTCACTTTGCATCTAAAAACTTCACTTTCTCAATAAAAGGGATGTACTTTCACAGCAAATTTAAAACAAGCTTACCTAAACACAGCATTTTGCAAAGGCATGTCGCTTTTGTGGTCTCAAAATGCTACCACAGAAATTAGGGAATCCAGGACAGTTAAAAGGCCCTGTGAAAGAGAGAGCATGTTTTTGTTCCAGACAAATATTAGGATAGCAGGAATGTTATGGTACATTTTCCTGCATCCTTCATCTCTGGCTTTCACATTTCAAAGTATCTCATCTTCTAAAGAAGTGAGACATTGAAAAAATTTACCCAGGAAACCTCAACCTGCCTGCTTTATTTTGTGTTGTCAAAGGCTTTTAGTTTAATAGCGAATTCTGTCACCTGACAGTCTGAAATAACCACAGAACAGCAACTGTTTCTACACAGAAGATGAAGGAACTGGTCACAAAGCAGCCAGATATTTGTTCCCCACTTTTTTTCCTCTCACATATACATACAACCACTTATCTACTCAATGTTAGTTCTTTTATTTCATATAATTTTGGATGTATCTCATTGTCTGTGACCTCTTGAAACATTTTCTCCTGTCAGGGGATCAGTTTTGATTAATATGTGAGACTGCTTCAGTATGATCCTATGTTATGGTAATCTATCATCAGACTCTTGTCAGACTAATGATGTTATAACTCAGTGTTACAACAGCTGCTGACATCAATGTTTTCGGCTGAATCGGTCTTTCTTTATATAATAATATTAAATTATTGTGGGTAGTAACTTCCTAATCTAGCTATATGGACAAAGATGTAAAAAAATCTCTGTGTCTTCTGATATATATAGTTGAACATTTATTTTTCCCTGATTCCATACAGCAATTATTGCAGAAACATGGGATTCATTTTTTAGAATACAAATTAGGTTTATTGACAAAATATGCTTCAAGGCTGAAGAGGAAATGATTGAGGAAATACTCAAGAGAGTAGCCATATTTGCATTTAATTTTTTTATAGTAATCATGAAAAGAAGTAATTTCCAATATTTTTTTCCCAAGCAAATTCTATGATGTTTCACTTATAAAAGATTTTTCCTTTTTTCTTTTCTTTTCCAAGTTTGTGTTTCAAAGGAATAAAAAAAGCAAACCCAAAAATCATCTTCCCATACTCTTCCTTATATGCCATTGTAGATATATTTGAAAACAAACAATCTGTAATGAGTTATGGAATAAATAATGGTCTATGTCCATTCTTTTTTTTTTTCCTTCTCTCTTCCCTTCTTCACAAATTTGTCCAAATATGAAATACAGATGAAAATCTATTTGAGTTTAGTGAACTTTACTGCACACCAACTTTCTGAAATCTATTTCCCAAAGACTGCCTCACATCAAACATCAGTTTAAATTACTGTTTCGAATAAAAGATGGATAAGCAATCTGCAGACTATAATATCCTTACTGAAAGCATAACTGCAGGAATACAGCAGGAGAAGTTTGCACAATGGTTTTAAGGCTCAATCATTAATGAAGTGATATTATGGGTCTCAGACTGACCCAATCTTATATGATTCATCAAGGCAAAGATAAATAGTTAAAAGCATTGAAAGCATCAGAATACTTCTATATTAGCAACTACTGTGGCATGATAGAAGCAGGCTAGTAGTCTCAGTGATGAGAGCCTGACATCCACACCCCATGTTTCATTACCTCTCATGCGTAGCAGTTGTGCTGAAGTAGCTCTAGATCATTCTCAAGGACAGACTTCAGCAACAGCTGGAGACCACCTTGATGCAACTCTTTTGGTGAAGTTTCATCCAAAAGGAGTCCAAGCCTCTGTGATGCGGCAGGTTAAGTGGAAAGAATTGGGAGCTTTACTCCCAAACCTCTTTGCTGATCCAAATTAAATTGCTACTGCAGATACACTGTCCACACAGCTGGCACATTTTTCTGTGGTTTTGTACCTTTGCTTCTTCATTTGAAATTCCAGCAGGATAAAAAGGCACTGCAGAAACCTTCTTTTTAGTGGATCTTAGGTTCAGTGTTTGTTTCATTTATGTTTCTATTAAGAATTTGAGTGCTTCTGTCTTAATAGATTGAAGAATATAAATGCAAACGGATTACTTTAAATAGATAACCAAGTTTGTGCACACAGTAGGTTGTATTAGCATTTTCACGGGGCTACTTAGAAGGTGATTTCACTGTGAATGTTGGACATTGAAATAATTTCTTGAGACCAGTCATCCAATAGCAGAAACATCTGAGAGCTGTAACAGCACATTGTATCAATGATCAGTGACCTACGAAGGTTATAAATGTACTGTAACTGTCTATTCTGTCTTAAATCTGCTTACTAAAGGATATACCAGAGCCATAGACTGCAGCAAAGATGCCCATAAATATAAATTTCTGTGATGGATGGTGACTATATAGAATGTTATCATCTATTAGGACAGCAATCTGCATTTTTAGCATCCATAGCATATTCCCAGGTGAATTTTCTTGAAAACCAGGATGAGAATGGATTTTTTCAAAATCTTTTAACTGGTCCAGGTTTTATTCATGGGATTCTATTCCTATAATTAATTCTATTCATTTGAAATGCCACACTGGACTTTATGGAAATGTACTGTAAGGCCTTTCTATTTAATTGCTCTGTGATAACTTTGTGGTCACAATTACATTTGTTTCAACACTTTAAAAGGACAATGAAATAGCCAGGATAACCCTAGAATTGCTATTATTTTGGAGAACTATGTGGAATTTATCCAAACTTCCAAGATATGCTAACAGTTTCCATTTTCTGTTGAAAAGGTATTACTGATCGATCAAGGAGTCCACTGTCAGGTCTCCCCTTTGCTAAGGAACTGCTGTTAATATCTTTAAAACTCTACATCTACCTGAAGGTGAACCAAGTGAGGAAAATTGTATAGAGAAAAGATGGAAAAAAATGAGTGAAAGTGTGAGAATTCCTTCCTTATTATAGCTCCAGATCTCGTCAGAATGGCAGAGGAATAATTGATTTCTAGAAATCACACTCCCTCTCAACCTTTCTCCCTCCAGCCTTAATTATTTACACAGATTAATGATGAGGAATAATTTCTGCACTGGACTCCACTGGAATCAAAAGGGACCAGGGCAGAATAACAGAGCCTTAGAAAGCCAGTGTTCAGACTTAGATTTATACAGATTAATTTCCACATATTCTAAAATGTATATGGTTTATTTCTTTATACGGGGATAAAGTAGGTAGCTAACATAACAGCAAGAATTATAGCCTTTAGCAGCATCAGCACTTTGTCAGTGAAATGAAGCATCTTTCTGCCTTGCTAATTCCATCTGTATAATAAATATAATTTTAACTAAACATCTATGATATTCTTATTTATGCTGCTTACCTAATGTAACCACTCTATGGACCCCAGTCAGGTGGCAACAGCCATGTACTACTCAAAGTCAGTATTTGGTCTCCACTTTCAAAGAGATCATAACAGCTACTACAAGTCAACCTACTCTAGCCAGGACTCTCACTTCACTGGGCCAACTGGGACTCTGACAAGTCAGGAAACTTTAATATAACAGATCTTTATGTTGATGTAGCTGTGATTTCCCCTCTGCTTTTGGACATGATTTTTCCCTTATTATAAGTCTTACAGGCAAGCAATAGTGATCCTGAAATATTCTAAGTGGCCTGCCTGATCATGCTTAAATCCTTAGTGAACCATTCTCTGCAGTTCAGGAAATGAACAATTTAAATTTTTCAAGAGTGAGAGTGAAAAGGAAAAGTGCCAAAGGAAAACAATATCAAAAGAATCACTGTGACACCCTGGGCAAAACAAGGTAAAGCAAGTATGCATCCTTTCTCCCCCAGATAGCATTATATTCTTCTTATTAGCATTTCTTATTCTGTTCCATTGAACCAAAGGGGTTTCTTTTCTGTTTGGACAGGAATGGAACTTGATGCAGCAATGGGTTTTCATTAAATTGAATGTAAGAAGCTTAGGGTGACCGCCAACAATGCATGAAGGCAGAATTAACCAAGGCCTTACTGTCATCGCATTGCTTGAGCCAAATATTCACTGGAGCTCACTCAGGAGAAAACAAATGATATATTGGAGTTATTTCATCCTAACCAGTCAAGCAGAAATAAATGCAGACATTGAATCTCTTAAAGAAAATATAGACAGGAGGAATCCCTACCATAGTGTAACTTTCGGAAGAAAATATTGCTGTAGAAGAAATATATTTTAGAAAGCAAGGCCTGTTATAGTTCCTCTGTTCCTTAGTAAAAGACAAATATTTGTATCCACAATAATTTAGGACAATCATAAAAGACCTAGATGCTCATAACTGCTTCTTATCCGACTGCTAGATCTGCTGAGAGTTATGCCAGTTTGCAAGACCCAGATAAATCAGAGACTTTCTCATTTAATTTTATTACTCTTGGGCTTTTTTTTTTTTTTTTTTAAACGAGGCTCTCATGTCACTACTGATCAGAAAGTCTCACTTGTCAGTGTGGACAGAACAAGCTATAAGGGGCATTTGAGTGAGCTATAGGCTAAAAATGAAAACCAGAAAGTATAAGAAGGCACATAAATTAGCAAAAAAGAAATATAGTAACTGGGAAAAATATTACTATTTTTCTAGTAATAGATTGATAAGAGTCAGCCAGGCCTGTTGTGTGATGTACAAACACCAGGCAGTAGAGTCACAGAGAAAATAGAAAACACAGAAGCATTACAGGCATAAACAACATGAGCATTAAGTGTATTCATTCAAGATATTTTCATATTACTTCTGTTCTTGTTTTGGGAATGGTAGAGTTTATTTAGTCAGGAGTAAGTAGTATAAGAGAGGACACTTGAAGAAAAGTCACAATGTTTGGAAAAGATGAAAAGTGGTAGTCAAGCTAAAATTATACTTAGATAGATTGAAGAGGGGTAAAGCTAAGCAATCATGACAGAGAAAGTTGAATAATATTTCTATTCTGACTTGAAAAACAAAACAGTAAAGATATTTTGTGAAGTAAGAACTTGTTCATACTGTGCAACTCTTCCTCTTGATATCTATATATTTTGCCTATATAGCTTGCCATGTAGCTTGCCTATATGATAGCTAAGTGGCTTTTACCTGGCTGTGATGTGTAAGGAAACTGAAACTCACCACTGGTTTTTGTTACCCAGCACATAAAAGCCAGCTTTCCCAAAGAGTTTCTGCGAGCATTTAGTTTCACGTAGTTTGAGAACTAAATCAGTTGGATTTCCTCAGATTGTGATTAGCATCTTCAACTAGTCCATTTAAGAAATAATTGAGGAATCTATTTCCTTCACTTGGGAGAGCGATATCAGCAGAAGACTGTGAGGAGCATCTGAAGAACAAAGTGCTCTTCAGTATAACAGAACAATCATTTCTCCATGGAACAGCAATGTGCCCTTGTGGCCAGGAAGGCCAGTGGTCTCCTGGGGTGCATAAAGAAAAGTGTGTCCAGCAGGTCGAGGGAGGTTCTCCTCACCCTCTACTCTGCGCTTAGTGAGACCACATCTGGAGTACTGTGTTCAGTTCTGGGCTCCCCAGTTCCAAGAGGGACAGGGAAATACCAGAGAGAGTCCAATGGAGACTACAAGGATGCTGAAGGGACTGGAACATCTCTCAGCTGAGGAAAGGCTGAGAGCCCTGGGGCTGTTTAGCCTGCAGAAGAGAAGCCTGAGAGGGGATCTTATTTATGTTTACAAATATATGAGGGTGGGGGTCAAGAAGAAGGGGCCAATCTTTTTTCAGTGGTGCCCTGGGATAGGAGGAGAGGTAACGTTCACAAGGTGAAACACAGGAAGTTCCACCTCAACATGAGAAGAAACTTCTTCCCTGTGAGAGTGACAGGGCCTGGACCAGGCTGCCCAGAGAGGCTGTGGAGTCTCCTTCTCTGGAGACTTTCCAGACCTGCCTGGATCTGTTCCTGTGTGG
>JANHGN010027267.1:0-43769 GCA_024605025.1 Megaceryle maxima
GCAACGACCCCTCCCCGCCCTGGGTTGCGCAACCCCTGCGGAGGAGCAGCGGGGGCTCCTCTAATCGCTTTAGGCGGCGGGGGGCCGCGGGAAGCCGTGAGGGTGGGGGGAGACGGGACATGGGCCGGGCAGGGCAGGGCCCTGCCGGCTGCGCGCTGCGGCGGGCCGGGGAAGCGGGGAACCGGCCCGGGAGAACCCTCGGCCCCGCCACCCGCCTGGGCTGGGGCTGGGGCTGCGGCTGGGGCTGGGACTGGCGGCCCCGGTGCCGGGGATGCCGCCGGGCTGCAGGCGTTGCCTTCTCTGCACCGCATCCCGGCCTCCTCGCCTCGCTGCCCCGGCTCGGTTCGGACGCTTTGCAGATGAAAAATGGGCTAACTGGGGCAGCCAGCGGCGGGTCCCGCTGGTAACCGGGTAAACTGGCATCGTCCCGAGGGGATCAGTGCTGGACAGTGCTGATTTAAACCTCCCGAGCAGCCAGCGCTAGGAAATCCAGGCATTTTCCATGCAGTCACATTCCCAGCTCTGGGAGGGTGGATTTTTTTAGGTGGATTTTTTTTTTAGCGGTCTTGAAGGAATCTGGGCTATGACAACAAAGACTCCGTCTTGGCGGTGCTACATTTAAATCAGGCCTTGTTAGAAATGTCCAAGGCTGGAGAGGAGCCTCCACATTGTGGGTACAGATGCTCCATTGTGCCAGGAGCATCCTGACCAGGTGTTGGGATGGGCTGGGATGTCCTGATGCTATAAAGGGGAGATCAAGAGCTTTCATAGCTACCAACCTCCTGCTGCTTTCAATGCTGTGCCTGGATGTGGACAGAGGGAACGAAAGACAATAGCCTGCAGAAGCGAGTTGGTTGGCTGCGTGTACAAGGGAAGGAGTTATCAAGGGGGTCTTTCCTTCCCTGCAGACATTTCTTGTTGCTCCTTCTCAAAACCTTTTTGTTCATTAAACAGAACAGTTGGTGTTTTTCCTCCAAGTGAGTTTAAAACGGATTTGTTGGAATGCAGGATTCATATGCATGGCTGCTGTGGCTACTCTGAACCAAACTGTCATTTTATGCAGGTCTGTGTGTGGTACAGCTGCAGGTAACACAGATACCTGGGCAAGTGCATCTTCTTTATCCCCACATATGGGGATATGTTGGGCCGTGTCCTCCTCCACATGCTTTAATTTTAGTTGTGTGGTAGAATCCTGCTCTTTCCTCTTCCAAAGTGGTTTCCAAAAGTGTAATGGACAGTGTCATGTGAGATGACAGGCTGGTCTTATTCGTGTCCCTGGTTGGCACTGGAATCATGGGAGTTTTTCATGGGGAAAAAAAGTTATATGCGTGGGTGGGTTTGCAGAAGGTATGAAGGTCCTTCTTTAAATTTCTGCTCACTTAGCATCAATTAGAATTTATCTGCCTGCCTCCCCTGTATTTTTTTTTCTTTTTGACTGTCATTTTATCCTATTGTGCTGCAGAGCATGTGAACTGTTTAGTGGCATCCTTCCAGAGCAGTGACTTCACTGTCCAGATGTCTCGTTCCACATGGCAGTGACCCTTTTCCTGGTGACGTCAAGATTGATTGATATGTTTATTTATTTATTTTGCCTTTGGTGTGTGTGGGCTTCGGGCCAAGTTTCTTAGTATGCAGGCAACATCATTCTGCTCTGTCTGCTCCATCCATGCAAACAAACCAGCTCTCAGAGCACTGTGTTGGACCTTTATCAAAAGCCAGTTACTTAAGCATGGAATTATGAACTATTTCCCAAATGGCCAGACACAGTCTGCCTGTTACAGGGAGAACAAGAGAGTAGAGTAGAGAAATAAGGCTGTATATTTTAGGAGGGCTGAAATACACATAGCCAGGAAATATGTAAAGTATGAACACCTCAAACAGTGAGAAAATACTGACATTGGTAGGTCTATGGCAGAAAGAAACCCAAACAACAAAATAGAATTCTTTGGACTTTCTCATAGGGTACAGATTTATTCTCCTTGTATACTTTTCTTCCTCCTAACTCTTTAATTAGTTCTTCTGTTACAATTATTTGTTTGTGATACAAGAGAATCCTTAGATGCCTGTAAGGGATGGGACTTCTTCCACAGCACATGGCAGAGATGCTCTCTACCACATCCCTAAAATCTTACAACTAGAAAAAACACCATACAAGCTAAAATAATACAAAAATGTAGATAAAAATGGGGTGAGAGAAGGTAGCATATAATCCACTTTCTCACCAGAGGCTGAGACAGCAATAGGTAAAGTCACTTGCTGTAGGAAGCATCTGTGGAAGAGGCAAAAATTTAACTGAGACTTCCCATTCCAGTCCCTGAGGTGGGAGTCACCCTCCCTTTCCCGCTGGCACCCCCAGCTGCAAAGAGCCCCTTTGCACTTCCCAGCAAAGGGTTGTGCCATGTTTTACAATTGGCTTATTCTCCTCGACAGTGAGCCTTTGGGAAAATCAAACTGGTTTCTGTTTGTTATACACAAGGAGGAAAACAAAACAAACCTCCAAAAAAATATTGCACAGGCTTAAAGAAATGATGTGTTAAGCATCCCATAAGAAGGCTACCAAACCAGTCTACTTTAGCAATCGAATCCAATTACATGTCAAAACACTCCAAATCAATACTCAATATATCCATCATCGCTTCCTGCTTTACAGGGACCAGTTGCTGTGAAGAAAACATTAATTTTTAAAAAAATAGTTCTAACTTAAATACATCTAGATCTTTAGATAAGCCTTTTTTTTCTCTAAGACATCTTGTAGAGACATGTATATTCAATTCCAGTAAACAAGTATAATTAACTTGAAAGACCAGTTCTAGTACATTTGAATGCAACCCCAAAAGGTACTGTGGCTTTCATCTCCCCGACGGGCAGAGTCTTCTCTTCAGCAGGAGCCTGGGAAATCTAGGAACACCTTTCTGATGTGTTCTACTCAGTCAAGGAAGCCAGTGGTCTGGGGTGAAGGCTCCCTTGGTACTAAGGGACAGGTAGGGACATCGCTACTCATTCTGGTGTAAATGCACGTGAGGAACAATCAGGAGGACGAGGGAAGAGTAGGAGCAAATTGCAGGGCTTGGCTCTGGCCGTAGCTCTCTGTGGGTCACAGAAAACCCCAAACGCCTCTGTGGTAATTCCCACAAGGGAGAGAAACAAGCAGTTATTTCCTTAACTAACACGGCTATTGTAGTCGCTGTTGCTATTAACTAACCTTATTAGTCAGACTCAGTGTGAGGTCAGGGTTACCCACGGCAGAGTGGGCTGCGTGTTAGTGGGGTGAGCCAGGAGATGCTGTGCTCTGACTGTAGCACAATGAATCAGATGCTGGAACCATCTCAAGAGGAGCCCTTCCGGCTACCAGGACCTAAGGGAACAGAGAGCTAACAGCATCCCTCCACATACATCCAAGCCCCAGGCCACCGAGGGACCTCTGTGCTTCGGAGCAGGAAAGGGAGACCTGCAGTTGAGGCAGAGGCTACCCAAGGCTGTGTACGTGCCCAGATCTGAGGGGTGCCAGGCTTCATCACCCCATGCCTTGCAGCCTCTTGTCTGGCTGTAATGAAGTAGTTCAGAAACTCGGCGGACTCCCTGGAGCAGCGCTGTCATCATGCAGTGACCCAGGGACATAGGCAGAGATGTTGGTTCTAGCAGTGTGAGGCTGTCTGCATGTTACTGACACTCTCATTAGGCAGAGAAAAGTTAAAAAAAAAATGCAGGCACGTAATTCTGGCTTCATGAAAGATGCAAGAAAAAAAAGATAATTGTCATTTGCCAGGGGAAAAGAAAGTGGAAAAACAAGTACATTTATAAAATATTTTCTAACTCTTACTAGGGTGTTTCAAACAGAATGGGAATAATTAAACCCCTTAGTCAAACTGATCCTGCAAAGTCTGATAACAGATTGAATTAGACAAGTTTAAAACTAGCGTAACCAGTTCCAATGCCTCCGTGCTGTGCGAATGCGTGTGCGAGCGCAGGGCTCTGCAGACACGGCTTCAGTGGCCTCGCTGCGATTTGTGTCAGTTGACGCTGCACGCCATTGACATGCAGTCTGAAGTAAGCCAAACTTACTAGCTTAAGTTCCTTAAAAGCAAATTGAAATTACACCCAGAATGGCCAAAGAAAGAATTTTCATCCGTTTAACTAAATCAGTTTAACAAAATGAGCACACGCATCGATTTGAAATTGGTTTTTGTTACACAAGGCTTCTTATGTAAGCGAGATCCCCGATCCCGATTGCAGCAGCGTGAGTACGCCTACACAGAGCTGCCTTTGGAATCAGAGACTAAGGAGTACAAGTGCCATTACTCGCTGGTTTAGTTGCACAGGAGAGAAGATATCACAAAAGCAGTAGGATATTATCTTTATCAATTAGAATACCTGTCTATCTCTTTATTATTGCACTTCTAAAGTCAAAAAGACTGGTGGATGTAAAGAGAGAAGTCAAAGCAAAGCAGTCACCTTAAGAGTTACTTCATCTCCCAGGACCAGCCATGGGATGCTCTCCCAGTTGCAGCAGTCCATCCTGTCCATCCAGTGCAAACTGCTCAGGCTTAGAAGCTGTGAGTTTGCAGTAGATGCCGGTAAACTCTGAGATAACAATCTCCCAGGCCGCTCATGGGAGCTATAGCTTAGAAGTTTCATGGAGTAGCGCACGGACAAGGGAAATTTTGCCATTTCATAACTGAACGATTGACTTTGTTACTGCAGGAACGCTCCTGTAACACGGCTTGCTTTGTAACAGTGGGTACCCTGTAGGAACATCTGCAAGCTTTGAAATGTTTCTGGCTGTAAGTTCTTGAGTTGGAAATCTCTTGCTTTCATTTGCTGTAGCTGTTGCTCTCTGTTGTCTTTCTGCTGGTGGGGATGTACGTGGGATGTACATGTTTTTCTCTCTCCATGGCTCTCCTGGTTTCCATGAGATAGGTGTGAGGAGAAAGCTGTTCAACCCGATTGATTTTGCAGAAGTTTTGCAAGGTGTAAAACTCTGCTAAGGGTGTGAATCTGGATTGCTTTCCCTCAAAGCCTTCCAGAGGGCAGCACCAGAAGGGACCATAGGCCTTGTCCTGCTAGGTTGGCCAAAAGCCACTGAGAAAGCCAAGATCAGGGATTTGCTAGTTGCTAATTTTCTAGCTGCCATAAAGAATGTAAGACGGTTGCAAGTTGGATGATAAAACTTGTAAAAGGAAAAAAAAAAACCAAACCAAACAAACCAAATGAGCAATAACCCCATGGTGGAAGAGGATAATCAGACCCAGAGGTAATGTGGTGGAGAGCTGCTGCTGCTGGCGTATCTGTGCTATTGAAATATCTGTGGGAGCAGCGTCCCGTCCTCCTCGGAGAGTGCCACATGTCTTGATAATTGTGCTTTGCTGGTTGTCTTGGCACCGTGCAGTGTCTCTGGATTCCAAGCCCGGTCCTCAAAGGACTGCAGCATGGCCAAGTGAGCACGTAGAGCGAGAGTTCAGTGAAACATGAATTGGTGTAACTTCATTCATGTGAGCTCCAGACGGGCTCCTCTTGAAACGTGTGTTGCTGCAAAGGCAGCGAGCTTGGTGTTCTAGGCACGAGTCGGAGTCCGTTGTCACTCTCACTGCTGAAGCTCAGGAAGCTGGAAAGGTGCCACAAAGCCAGTTTTGTGGGTGACTGGGAACAACAGTGCCGAGCCTTCTTCTGAAGGGAACCCAGGGTCTCTGCTGGCTGGAGTGGAGAATGGGCAGTCCAGGGGCTCGGGGCTCCTGCTTGCTTTGCAGCTTGGTGATTGTGCAACTGAGGGAAGTTCTTTTTATTTTCTATTTATTTTCATTTCAACAGCTCCTCTGTTTAGTTTTCCTCAGCTCAGGGAGAGGGACAGGATGGAAGGGTCACACCGCGCGTCTGAGTCAAGAGCCCGTGAAATGATACATGCTTGTGATGACAAAGCACCTTCAGTACTCTGATGCCATCAGCACTGATTGATCAATTAATCTTTCATTACTGGTGGACCCTTTAGGTAGGAAAGTGTGGTGTTCCAGCACTGGGCTCTGAGAGGAGGAGGGTGAGAAAGGAGAGAAATGTGCTGCCACCGCACACACCAGGGACCTCTCCCAGACTGTACAAGGGAAGCCAACTATTGACCTTCATTTCATTACTCCTCCCAAAGATAGGAAGGCAGTGCAGGCTCCTGGAGGCCTGGGGCTTTTTGGTCTCAGTGGTGTCATCAAGGCTTCTCTCCAGTCTGGTCATGGAGGAGGGATGCAACCACATGGTGGAGAATCCTTCTCCTGGAGGAGCTTGGACAGCGTGTCCAGCAGCTTCCCCTGGCTGCCTCCCCTGTGCCAGTTGTCCTGAGGTGGGAGCTTGTTGCACATTTTAGTGACATAGCCTCTGTTACTCTGGGTGCTGCTTTTGCAGAGTTTTGCACCGTCAGTTGGGCAGTTCAGCTTTGACCTGTAATCACTGGCTAAGGAATAAAGCACTGTCTCATCTGCTAATGCACAGATCAGGGCACTGTAAATTCCTCTACAACTCCCGAGTTAGTTAAATACATGTGGGGGATCTTGCAACACACTTTCTCCTGTTAAACAGTATTTTCTGATTTGTAGGGCATGTATCCTGGGGTGACTAATACAGGTACAGGAGCTGAGAGACCCTCTTCAGGTCATGCAGCAGCTATAAGGAGGCTGAAGACTTTCAGTTTGGTATAGAGCTTAACAGGGTAACAGATGAACTCAGAATGGAAAGTGTGTGTGCTGGATTATTTGAGGCTAGGAACAGATGAAGGCTGAGACCTGTAACCAGAGCTACAAGAGTAACTTTGGGTCCAGAGGCAGCTGTCTCTAGGCTGCACCCATTCTGGTTCACATAGTTTTGTCAGGTCAAACCTGCACGAACCCCTCTTCAGATACAGGCAGCTGGTGACAGAGCCCGTTTCCCCACCTAGCAGTGCCTGTAGCCACTGCAGAATAAGTTTATGTTAACTCCTGCACCTAAAAACCACCTGAAACTGCCAACCCCATAAAGTCTCTTAAGTATCCTGAACTGCTCTATTCTCAAGAGGCAGTGGAAGAGCAGGGATGAGAGAGAGGAATGAAAACCAAGCACAAGAGCTTTGGAATCCCAAGCTTTTCTGAAATGGCAACTGTCCCTTTAAATCTTGGTTTCGTAACACTATGAAATTTCAGACACAGTATTAATTTTTTTTTGCAGCAGGAAGGCCAGTGGAACCATGAATTTTTCTGGCTTCCTAAGCACTGGCTTTGCTTAAGAAAACCAGGCTACTGCTAGCTTTGTAAGTTCAGTTATCTGGGATAAAGAAAAGAGCCCTTGAAACAGACCTGCAATCCAAGTTTGGTTGACTTTTGGGGGCAGGACAGAATGTTTCCCTGGAGCCAAGAGTGCTTGCTTGCTTGTTTGCTCGCAGTTCTCCTCTACATCAGGGCTGTATTCTGATTTCAGACATTTTGAGTCATTCCTGACTGCTGTTTCTCAAGTGTTTGTTACACACAGAAATTGTTAGGTCTTCCAATAATTAATGTGGCTCCTGTCTAATGGAAAGCTTGCTTCAAAAATGAGGGTGGAGGAAAGGAAGTGAAAAAAAAAAAAAAAGAAGAAAGAAAGTAGATTTTGCTCCATGCTAACACAATGCCATGTTAACTTTCCCAGGGGGGAAAGAGGGGGGGAATCAGGAACAGAATTTGGTTTTTTCTTTGACCAGCAATTGCATACTTGGAGGAGAAGAAGGCATCTTGGGCAGGTTGGGATTTATACCTACTGGTAGCTTTCTGTTTGCTGCTTTATCTGAGGCACTGCAGAGTCTGCTCTGTTAACATCTTGGAATGGGCAAGACAAGGAACTTGAGCTGCAGAATGCCCTGCTCGGAGTATACTGGAGATTTAGGGAGCTGTCTGCCTCTGTCCCGGGCCAAGAGGGATGGATGGACTCCATGGCTTAACCACAGCCCCAGGGAGATGTGTCTGTAGTCCAGGCTGTGTGGGGGTGAATCACATCTCTGCTCCTCACAGCACAGCACCTAGAATGTAAGCTGCCAGCTTTCCTCTCTGTAGGACCCCATCGGGTAGGGAACAGAACTAGGATCACGAACAGTTATTTCAAGGAGGGTGGAGGCTGATTTCCTGCACCTCCACTGCATCCATGCCCAGCTACAGCCAGACTGGCCCTCAGCCCAGAAGTAGCTGCCCATGACCACAGTTCCAGCACCCAGCGTGGCTGGCCACAGACCAACAAAGGAAAAGCATCATGCTTCATGTTCTGCCCATTGCTGTGTGAGCTGCTCAAAGAAAGGGAAAAGTGTTTCTACTTCTTTTGCAGTAGATTAGAAAAGGGGACAGGGTGTGCTGGAGACTATTCCTCTAGAAGGCTTGGAGAAGAGTCTTTAAGCCTGCCTTCCCTCACAGGCTTGGTGTGAGGAAACTGGCTTTGCCACCAGTCCCGTGAGCATGAACAGGGGAGCCCTGGCGTGCACGTATCTGCCCTGACAAACTAGGTGAGACAATACCAACACAGGTCAAGGTAGTGAGTAAGCCACACATGTTGCTGCAGGAGCTGGTTGCTCCTCTGAGCCACTGCTCCCCAAAGAAGAAGATGAGGCAAGATAATTACCCCTACACAAACCTCCTGGCAAAATGTTCCATTCTTTTCACTCGGTGAGGTCCATGGTTTGGCTCACTGGAGAGGGTTTGTTTGGAAGCAGTGCATCTACAAATCTTTTTAGTTGTGCATGTTACCGTCTCTTCTGGCCTTTCATTTTGTAAAGAAGGGAATTCAGTTCAGAGATTTTGATTTATAGGAAGGCAGGACCAGGATAAAATATTGGAAAGGTTGTGTGTGTGTTCCCAGCAGCCCATGCCCTTCCGCTGCCTGCGAGGCTGCCCGAGTGTGGTGTGGTACATTTCCAGCAGCCTGTGCACACACACACACATGCACTTGACATTCCTGTCTTGCTTCACCTTATCTGCAGGTGAAGTTTACTTTGCTGATGTGCCAGGTCTCTGCTTGAGGGAGGTGGAGAACATTCTGTTGCTCTGATACAGTTATCCAGCGCTTAATTCACTGTGGAGTGAGACACACACACGCACGTGGGTTCAGAGAGCAATCATTCCAGTACAGAACTTCTACTGGATAGAGCGAGGGAATGGCTAAAAAGCAAAGCAGTATGTTCATTACAGTGGATTAAAGGGATGATGTCAGAACTCCTGGGTGGCACATCCCAGAGTGAAGTGCTCATTCATTCCTTAAATAAGCATAAAGTGGCACAGTCTAAACAGATTATATAATATCAGAGAGTGAGATAATCCGTTCTCTGCATACCCAGTCTGCTTCATCACACTACAGCGGGGCTTAATAATTTCCATACTCTTTTTTAAATGCTACTGCTGACAGAAGCAGCATGTGTGAACATGTGTGTCGACACATATGTGCACGCACAGGGTTCCCCAGGGTTGGATCCATCTGCCTCTTGATAAGGTAGGAGGCAGTTTATGGGAGTAAAAGTCTTCTGCATGGCCTGTGTGTCCCTGTGTGGAGATACAGACGTAGAGCTTGTTGTCCTTTCTCAGCATTCAAGCAGCCGTGCCAGTCTTCAGAGATTGACTTGTAGTTTTGTCTGCTAAATCTCTGCCCATTGGGCTGAAGATAGAGTGTAGTGTGTGTGTGTGGAGATGTTACAGACATGGTCTGCATACATTGCTACATGAAAGGATCTCCGTGGACAGAGGGAGCTGCTAAAGGGGGTTTATCTGTGCTCCTATGGCAAGGAAAAGTTAGGTTATGCAAGAATATGCACTTGTGGCTTGCATTGAGGGCATTTTATGCCCACTTGCGAAGATCAGCTCAATCATCACCGTGGTCCTGCTACCTTTGCAGTGTTGGGGCAATGCAGAAATCTCCATAAGTAGTTGGAAGAATGGCTGTTTAAACAGCTCAGTTGTTCCGGCTCCATTCGAGCTCAGGGAAACAATGCTGTTTCCCACAGCTCGGTTTCTGTTCTATCACCCCTTTGTTCTCTCTGATAAACCCAGTTTTTGGCAGGAAGTATGGATTTGTCCCCGCACCGTGACCTCGCCCCAGGATGTAGGAAACAGCCTCTGTGATAGCACTGACATAGCAGGAGGCCCCCTTCCCTTCCCTTCCCTTCCCTTCCCTTCCCTTCCCTTCCCTTCCCAACACTTTCCTGCATTTCCCCGCATTTCCCCACACTTCCCCACACTTCCCACACACTTCTCTTCCCACAGACTTCCTGGCTTTTCTTGCTTGCACCGTCTGGCTGCTGGCACTTCAACTGGTGCTCTCAGCTTTGCAGGGAACAGCCTACCTGAAGGCTGGAGAAAGAGAAGGCAGCAAGCTGACATTTGTAGACAGACGCCTGCCTTAAGTGTCCAAAGAGTGTAATAAAACCAGTTCTGCCAGATTGAGTTTAGGAGTTTGGAATAATGCAAGCTCTTGATGTTCTACTGACTCATCTGAACTTGGAGGTAATGCATACAACTGTGGGACAATGCCAAACTGGTAAACAGGACCGAGACTCCACGCTGATAGATAGGTTGATGGGATGGGGAAAGGCTTCTCTCAGAAGTCATAATTCTGGAGCATCCAGCCTCATGGACTTTAATCTCTGCTTGTGTTTACCATGATTCCTGGTTTAGTTCTCTTTTACCTGCAGTTCTGAACAATGTGGGTTGAGATGAGATCTGTGAGATGTTAACAAATCAAGAAATGGAGGTTTCTAGATTAAATTTCAGTCTGGAGGATGAATATCTGAATCCTACAGGGCTGAACCCTGTTGTTCTGACCCTTGACTTTGTGCTTCAATTCTTTTTCTGCTGCCGAGGCTCGGTTACTACAATGCCAACTTTGTTCTCCCTTGCCAGGGCAACATCATTCAGTACAGAGGATGTATTAATTTTTACTCCAAGCAGCACTGCTCCTTGATTCCTGCCCAGTGATTCCCTCTACTCCCAACATTTTGGCTTTTTCTGTGAGCTTAGGAATTTCCTCCTTGTATATGAGCCAAACTGTCCTACTTCCAGGGCAAGGTCCAAGACAACGTGGAGCATGCATCAGGACAGTAAAGTTCATCCTGCAAGGATGATGTACTAGCTCAAAGGGATGTGACAGTCCCTGGTATGACCACAGAGAGCAGATCAGCAGTCTGTAGCTGGTCAAAGTCCTGCTGAATGCACTCAAAAGAATGTCCTTTTCTAAAGCTTGATGGTTGAGACACTAATCCTGCACATGAGAATTAATTCCCCATCCCTGGCCACATCACAACAGTTCTGTTCCCTCTGGAGAGGTGTAAGAGGAAGACAGAGCTTGAAAAACGGGACCATATCCAACCCTTGAGAGTAATAAATAAAAGCAAGGGACGAATAGTGTTAGGACCTTTACTCCTGTTTCCCCAGCAAGCTTCCATGCAGCACCAGCTGAAGGAGCACAGCCATAAACTCTCATCCCTTTAGGAAAGAGTTGTGTTCCTGATACCAGTATTCTACGGGAAAACAAACAAACAAACACAGTTGTTTTGTGGCACTGGGACATGGCAAAAAAACATTTGGCACCTCTGGGAGGGCATGAGTGACACCCAACTCTCCCAGGGCAAAGGAAGGGGCAAGGACCCTCCCTTATTACCCCCCTGGTCAGTCAGGACTTTCAGCGCTTCTGCTGCCAGAGAGGGCGAGACCTTTGCTGTGTTTGGCAGGACACGACACAGGAAAAGCCTTTCAGAGGGAGACAAAGGGAGCACAGAGGTTGGGGAGCTCCAGTTCTGAACCAATGCCCAGGGGAGGGAGGGAAAAAAGAAACAAGGAGCATTTAGTGGTGGAAGAGATCCCTGCTGGGGGAGGGTGGCTTGAGCTAGGCTATGGACTAGGGGAAGTCTCAACAAAGCCTGCTGGAACGTGGCCAGCCCTGTTGGTAAACGGATGCTGCTGAGTTCACTTGGGGAGAAGAGTGAACTGTTTGATACAAGTTTTAATGATAAATCCATTTTGCTTTTAAAAGAAAGCAAACAAATGTCATCTGAGGAGTCGCATGCCCACATAACGTTTCTTTGTTCAGCTCAGAGAAGAATATTCCTGTATCTGGCCTTTGCTGTGCAGTTTCCATGTTGCCACTGCAGAAGCTCACTCCTTGAGAAGCCAGGATGGGAAATGCCTTCTGATGAGCAGGGGAGCAATCCCTGCTCTAAAGGGGAACTCATCTTCTGGCTGCACACTGCAGTTGGGCTGACGACTGTGTTGTGCTGTCTGCTGCCTCACCTTGTTTGCCCATGATGAGTCTCTGGATGGTGTTTTCTTCTCCAGAACTCAAAGCCCTCTCTTGCATCCTTCTTCTGAGTGACATTCCAGGAACTCAACTGCTCAGAAGATGCCTGGAGAATACTGATCTGCAGGAGTGCAGTGGTCCATGCAGATTTCAGATGCAGGGACCTGTATCTCTTCCTGGACTTTTCCCAAAGTGTGTTAGAGATGTGGTGCTGATCTGCTGCATATTGAACCAGAGAGGTTGAATCTTGCAGCCATGTCATTCTTCTGCAAAACAAATATCCAGAACAGAAAGGAAGGTAAAGACCTGTTCAGTCTGATAAGCAGCAGAATTCCTGGCTCTCAGCAGAAGCAGTGCTGTGCCTGATGAGCTAGAGGTGGAAGTTGAAGTGTGATGGTTACCAGATGATTTTTGTCAGGTGCTCTGCTAATTCATCTGCAGTTGTGTACGTGGCTGGTATGTGAAATGGTCCACGTGGAGAATCCATCACTTTGAGGTGCTCAGCTCATCATTTGAGTTGAGAAATGACTTTCAGTGAACTGAAGGGGACAAGATCAACATTGAGCAAGAAATGAGCAGTCCTGACTACTCTGGCAAGCAGAAAACCCCCTTTGCCCTTAGGATGGTGCCTCTTTAAAGTCAACTTCCTGATTTCCTGTCAGTCAGACTGTAGAATCCCCCAGAGGTCGATGTTCCTTACTGGTTTTACTGTGGTTTCCACAGATGTCTGCATACTGCTGATCTGAAACCACCAAAAAGGCTGTGTAGGGAAGAGACACTGCCCTAGGGGAGCAGGCTAGTTCACTACTGTTTCCTGACCTGATCTACCTACCCTCACCAAGTCAGTCTTGTAATGGGATTTTCGTTTCCCCACACACTGAAATAGCAGTGTTGGAACATTAAACAGCACCGAGACGTTGCTGAGCTGCTTCCCTTTTCAATCAAGATTTGAGAAGCTTCTCAAGTACCTTGGGCAGAAGTAGGAAATAGTTTGCTGCAACTTCTCTAATGATGAGTGGTGAAAAACCCTCTGTAGAGCATTTCCTCCCTGCTTTATGTACACATTGTGATCTGCAGATCAATCAAGGTTGGACAGTGAGAGGTCCAGATGCCCACGTTGCTATTGTCTCCTCAAACATTTGACTGAATTACAGAGAAGCTGGGGAAAACCTGTTATCATGAGATACATTACATAAGGAGTGCATTAGAATTGCTAAGAAAGGATTTCATCTTTAAGCCATTAAATCCTAGAGTAATTTAGGTTGGAAGGGACCTTTGGAGGTCATCTAATCCAATGCCCTTCTCCAAGCAGATCCAACTAGATCAGGTTGCTTAGTGCCTTGATTCTACAGGAGCTCGGACTAGCTATCAGAACGCAGTGATGGAGAATTCAGTGTCATTATATGTCTCCTGAAGAGAGGTGTCTGGTTTTGCTTAGTATTGATGTACTGATTTAAAGTCAATGCAACCAAAATATGAAGCCTTAGTCATCTTGCTTCAAAACTCTGTCTAAACATAACACCTCCAGCCTCTCAGGAGAAGGGTAAGAGCCATAAACTGACATTTTGCATGTTTCAAAGACTTGGATATTTCTGTAAGCAGTGCAAAAACCTGTGCAAAATGTTAAGAACACTATCACCAGAGCTAGAGCTAAGCTAAGTTTAGGCACAGAATCTCTTCACCCATGAGGAAATATACTGGAAATGGCTTTAGGGGTCATAATACCTATGTCTTGCCTCCATGACAAACATGAGAAAGTGAAACAGCAAATGCCAGGAAAACATCTGTATTCGTGTACCACTGAAAACCAGATTTGGACAATCTGTTTTTCACGTCTTGATGTACTCTACCTATTTTAATTTATCTACTCGGAGGTTCTTGTAGCCTTCAAAAGCTGTGCTGAGACCAAGACCATCTCCGACTGCTCGGAACAGCAAGCTGATGTGGCTTCCTGGCTGTACTGGATTGCTCCTAGCAACCCAACCCCCATCTTGCAGCCAGACAAGCCAGCAATCTCTAACTGTACTGCCCATGGGGACTTTATAAGGAGCAGGGAGTTGTCTTCTAGTTCCTTGTAGTTCTGTAGCAGGAAAGGAGCTGAAGCTGACAGGTTTGATGACAAGTTCAAGCGTCTGAACAATCGTTGGGCTCAAAGAGGGAAATTTTTCATTGGAGCCTTTGAAAAAATCAAATGAGAATTAAAACAATGAGGAGAGATTTGAGGACCCTGCATCTCAGAATCATTGCAGTGTCATTTCCATCAGCTGAGCTTCTGCTGTTCTACCTCAGTTTTTTACTGCAGAAAACTCTCTCGTGCTCCCAGGATCAAAAAGCATTGGCACGACCTTCCACATCTGCATCGTGCTTATAGCCATCTGTAGAGAGATTTTAGTCAAGATTAGAAATACAGCTTATTCCATTATCCTGAAACAAAACCAGGAGACTCAGACCACTAAAAACAGCTCTTCTGTTGCCATTTCTCCATTAAGCAATTGGTGCAGTTTATCCCAAAGTCAGACACATTTTAATGATGAGTAAAATCCCCTCCACACTCCTTAGTTGATGAGTGGCAGTAAATGAGTCACTCTACCAAACACAACATGAACCTCAGATAAGGTAATAAAAGCAATTCAGGGGTTTGTTGGTTGTTTGGGGGTTTTTTGGTGATTTTTTGTTTGTTTGGTTTGGTTTGATTCTTTTTGCAAGTGACTTAAATGTGAGTGGCTTTAATTCTTTGCATGATCTGTTTCTACCTAGGGTTCTCCCACTTACTCAAAACACAGTGTAGAGCTCAGATTGAGCCTGCAGTTTCCACAGGGAGGAGACCAGCAGGGCTGTGGGAAATGCAGTACTGTGGGGTTGACTGGAAAGGGAAGCAAGGGCATTACATGCCTACTTTAGAGTAAGAGCTGATGATCTGAGAACAGAATGTCTGCTGGCTGCACGAAGAGTGGTTGAAAAGAACAGGTAGCAGGAAGCATTATTGCTCCAGCAAGGGGATCAGCCCAGCGTGTGGAATTAGCATAACACTTACTATAAATAGATTTATCTGGGCCAGAGTAAATCTCAGCCGTTTTGACCAGAATGACAAGTCACCTCTAAACAAAGCAGATCCTTGCTGCATTCAACCACAATGAAATGCTTCAGCCTCAACCACCGTCCTCAGGGTTGAGGGGAGGAGATGGAGCAGGTCCTGTCACAAAGCCACAGGGACTGGCCAGGAAATTCACCTCCCGTTACCTGGCTGCGGACTGGGGTGATCACACCGAGGATGCAGAGCTGGAACAGACTCTTTGCAAAGCAAAAATGAACCAACCACAGACTTCTCCCAGCCAAGGGGGAGGTGTGGTCAGTGCTCACCTTATGGCTGGTTTTACTGGTCCCTCATTTCCTTTCTGCAGCCCCTCAGCCCATCCTAGTGTTTGGCCTTTTGCAACTTCTCTCTGGATGTTTTGCTTTTCTCCTGATTTACAGTTTCCTGTGGGCTTGGAGGAATGTGAGGCAGGAGTTGCTCTCCACTTTGTCACTTTGGAGCAGAAAGGGAAACAGAGATTAGCAGCAACAGGTCTTGGTTTTTGTAGAGGTTTGCAGGCTGACAGCAAAGCTTTAGGAGGGATCAGAGCTACCCTGTGGTGACAAGCCAGAGATTGGCTGCCTCGCTGAAGTGCTGAAAGTGCAGTGAGCCTCAGACCAGGCAGAAATCATTACAGCCATTGTTCCCCTTTAGCAATAACATAGACAAGAGAGCTATCAAATACAGAGAGCAGCCATCTATTTCTTATTCTGGATGATTTTTATTTTGGATAATCTGAATGTGCAGAAGCTATCCACAAAATAGTGCAAAGGCCACGGTTAAAGACTTGGCAAATAAGCAGAGTGAACCTTCCCTTCTGCTGCAGCTCATCTCAGAGAATGAACTGCTGACTGCACGAAGAGTGCCACAGAAGTGTGGAGATAAGACCACAGAAGCTGGGATACTGTGTGTTATTCCTGTGGGTCCTCCAGGAACATGTGGTGGTTTTGTAGTGCCCTCGGATCACTCCAGTGTCTGGGACAGAGGCAGAGTCTGGTCAGAGCATCAACCTGTGAGATGGTTCAGGATGTGAACTGCCAGATCAAAGCCCCTTTGGTTCTCGGATGAGTGGAAGGCCAAATTTAGTGCCACTTGGGCTGGTTGGTGTGTCACAGTCACCAGTTCCGAGGAGGTTCTGTCAGTTGTTTTCCAAGTCAGCCTTGTGTGATCTCAGTGATCGAGAATCCAGGGCCGTGGCTTGGACTTGACTCAGCCTCAAATCAAAACCAGGCACTCCTCTCCACATGAACTCTGTCTCCTTGGCTTCTTTCTTTCCAGGACATCTCATTCAGGGCTCTGCATTCACATCTTCCCTTTGCAGTGAGAGGAGGTTGGCTGCGTGGGGGATGCTGACAAGATTTCCATTGTTAGGTACCTCTATCTGTGAGAGCTGTTGAGCTCCCTGCCTTTTGGGCAGTTGTGGGGAATACTTCCAAACAGGGCTCTTCACAGACTTCTCAATGAGCCGTCCGTGGGTCAGAGTCTCCAAAGTCAACCTGCCTGCTCTTAGTAGCCATGAACTCTTCCCTTACAACCGCTCACCACGCTCAGTACAGCCCAAAAGCGTGGCAGGTAGCTGCGTCTGGTGGAACAGCATCCCTGGCTGGCACGTGGTTAGCCTGGGGCTCACTGCTGCATGGCCATCGTGGTTGGCACTGCAGATGGGTATCCAGCTTGTCGTTCTATCTTGCCAGCAGCTTGGTTTAGCTGAACACAGATGTGGTGTTATCAAAGTCGGTGCACTGTTGTACCCTTCTCTTTGAATGGGGCACACGGTGAAATATTCCCTTTGTTCATTTGCTGTGTGATCCCGAGACAGGATTTTCAGAACAGAAATGCTCCTGTGTGGAGGAAAAGCTCTTTTTAAACAATGAGCTGATAGGCAGCAGCCCTGCACCCCAAAGCAAATGAGGCCTTCGTTAATTACACCAAAGCAGTAGGATCTCCATTCTGGTGAGCAGAGGTGTTCACTCATATCGGGGCTGATACAGATAGCATGACTCTGCCCACTGCCTCTCTACTTCCTGAGCTCTCTCTCTGATGGGAGAACGTGAGTGACTGTGCAGAGCATCTTAGCGGTGATGTGACCTCACTGCCTGTTGGAAGGAGGCAGCTGCTCTGCCAGGGATGACAACCTTTCATTCCAGGTGCTCAGCCAGTTGTGAGCAGAGGTGGGCCAAAATGTGTCACAAAGTGAACTGGGAACCCCTCTCTGCAGGATTAGTGCCAACATCTGGTGAGTTTGGGCTCCAGCTACTATCTGGGCGGAGAAGAGAACTCAGTGGTCAGTAAGGACTTGCAAGCGCACAGTTAAATGCTATCATCTCATTTCCAAAGCGAGGATGATGCAGTGGACTTTATGGGCTTTATCTGACTTTATGGAGGGGTTGATAGTTTATCCTGCCTTTGGCTCTTCTCCTGGTCTCTTGTATTCTTACATAAAGCCCACAGTCCAGGTGTGCTGAGCACAAGGCAGGCAGGGAATGGGCTTCTCAGCATCTCCTGAACCGTTTCACCACACTGTGTGTGTGCTTATTGTTGGGTCTGTTATGGACCAGCTGCAGGCTTGACAGCATCTGGCTTTCTTCCCAACTTCCAGTCTGGTTGCAAGGCATTACTTTCCAGCTTGCTTTTGATGATTAGCTTGCCTTTTTTTTTTTTTTTTTACAGAGGTTTTGAGTTATATTGATCTGACAGACAGTGCAAAGTACTGGATGAGGGATCAGGTGGCTCAGTTCTATTCTTGAGTTGGGTGTTGACCCTTTGTTTTGAGTTCCTTGGGTCACCTTCCCTCTCCCATCCCTCTCTTTACTTCTTTTGCTCTTTACCTGCCTTATCCACTTAAAACTCCCTGGAGGTTTGACAGTCTTTCTGTGACATTGTATGCTGTCAAACACATCAGGGGTCCAGTCCGCTTGGAGAATGCAGCTGCTACTGCAAGTAACTCCAACAACAGCATCCTTTTCTTTCCTTATTTTTCTATGAGTGTGGTTTCTGTAGGTATTTTGTAAGCATTAAGTAGTAGACAAAACGAGTGCAGAAAAACATAGCCCATGGCTTGACTAGTTATGTAAAGATATTAATAACCACGCACACAAAGGAAATGATTAAGGAATAGGCAGTGTTCCTAATTGAATCCTTCTTCCCCATTCATGGAGGGAGGGAGGGTGTGAAATCTTTCTTACGTTTGCCAGCTCTTGTTGCAGAAATCAGTCATTAGCCCCATTTGTGCGACAGGTTAGTCTGCAACGCGGAGCCAATTGGCAGGGCAGGGCTGGGCTGTCTCTGGAGCGGGCTGAGGAGCCAGGAGTGCACATTTGCAGGGAGTTCTGTACATTTTTCCCTGGTTTTATTTCAGGAGTGGAATGGGCTGAAGAACTGGTGAAAGAAGCTCATGTGATATGAAATTTCAAAGTAACTTTTAATTTGCAAACTGTCATTCTGTTTCCAGCTGGGCTCAGATCTTGTTGTGAAACTTAGAAGTCAAAGGAGCTCGGTTTCAAAGTGGTGGAAGCAGAACAGAGTGGTCCATCTTTTCCTTCCAGAATGGAATATTCCCAGTCTCAACACCATCCCAAGAAGTACTTTTCATTTTTTACTTTTTTTTTCCTCCAGAAAATTCCCAGGCAGCTCTACATTTAAGGTAACACTTGACAAATTCTGTGCCATCCCAGGCTGCAGTGCATGGACTTAACTCTTGGCCCTAACGATTGCATAAGCAAAGGCTTTGATGTGTGATCACTCCTACTCATCCCTGAGCTGGAGAACCTGTTTTGCAGGAAAGGAAGCATTTGTTAAAACACATCAGTTATATCCAGTGCTTTTCAGAAGTTTCTTCAGCCTTTCCTGTCAGTTCAGTGCATCACTGGGTTACCCAGACCTTGTAAACAGGCATTAACAGAGTTCTTCCTCCAATTCTTTATTAGGTAGGGAATTAATCTCATTTTAGAGCTGATGATCCAAGACTAGAATTGTAAAGACCCTTAAATGCCTATGGAAGTATGTGGGTGGTGTGTGAAATCTTAAAATTCCATAAATCCCAATATGGAGTGGACACAGGCTGAAGTCTATAAAATATCTAAAACTGATGGCCAAGGTATTACTGGTATTCTGACAAAGGTATGATGACAAAGGTATTCTGCTGGATTTTGCCCTGAAACAGAGTAGAGCCTGCTGATGACGTGGTGATGGAGATAACTGGAAGTGGAGGGTGGTGTAAGTGTCGTGCTGGTTGCTTTTCAGAGTAGATACCTGGAGAGGCAGAGGGATGTGCTCCAGGTACTACGTGGCTAAAAGCACTGAACAACTCTGGGCTTTTGGTCACGTAATCCTGTCCTCACACAAAGGTCAGTGTGTTTAAAGAGTTTAAGTTAAACCAAATTAAACAGCAGTGGACCAAACGAGAGCTTTAAAATTTGCCTCGTATATCAGTGTAGCTCCCAGTGGAGTTCCAGTTCTGCAAGGGGAATTAAATACCAGGTCAGATTTTGGTTGTGTTTACGCTTGTGGAAGTTTGCTGAGTTTATTGGGCTGGTATAAATGGAGGAGATTTAGACTAATGGGGGTGGAAGTGAATGTCCCAAAAGAAAGCCAGAACATTCACAAAAACAAGTCTCATTCAGTCTTAAGTTTGCTTTGTGGTTTCCTTGTGAATCAGAGAAGAAAAAGGGAGTGGGAGGAGGGGAGAGAAAAGACGTTCAGAACCCAATCCAAAACCAACCTCCTTCTGTCCCCCAAGCCAATATCTCTCATACAAGACATTTGTTTCTTCTGGCAAGAGGAGGAAACCTTTCCAGACATTGTCCTCTGAGAATGGCTCAGTATTTGCAGTTAAAAGGGCAGTGCACATGTAAATATGTGTGCACTAAGAGAAAGGAGGAAGAATAACTTGCTACTGTAACACAAAGGACAGGTGGGTTTACATTTTCAGCCTCAAGACTTCACGCTGCATCACATACAAAGTTTGATTTCACGGAGCACCCCCTGCTCTGCAGGACTTTAACTGCCCAAAGCACCAGACCCCCTCAGTTCCTGCAGTGCCCCCGATTTCTCTGTCAGTGGAGGGCGTGATGAGGACTCATTTCTTAATGCTTTAGGGCTGCACATGTATCTCCGAGTCCCAAAAACATTAGATAAGAAGAGATAATTGTTTTCTTATCTGTCTTCATGAATAGTAACAACAATTCTTCCCACTCTTCTACGAGAGGCCAAGCTAATTTCTTCATCCTCATCTTACTTCTTCAGCCTCAACGGGGAGGATGGAGCTTCTGGCACTGAAATGATTTTCCTTGCAAAGGGTGCTGCCTGCAAGCTGTTCTTAGGTGCCAGCTTGGAACACACCCAGGGAGTACCTTGTGCCAGCCACCCAGTGTATGGTGTGTTCACACAGAGCACAGCACGCTCGTGGAGGAACTTGGCTAATCCAGTTGTTCTGAGCACCCAGAGGGGGGCTTGGTGAGGGCTGAGATGATGCAGCCTGAACATGCCCCCCAACAGATCCACATTAAAATCCAAGTCTGGCTTGGTAAGAACATGGTGACCGTGGAGCTGCTGGTGTTGCACGTCTTGAGAGCTTCGTGTCAAAGCTGGGAACTACTCTGGAAAAGAACTATTCAGCCCACGTGGGGGTTTTTAGGTGGCCTGTGTGGTCTTCTGAGTGAGTGAAAAGAACTTTACTGGCCTTTAAATCCAGCACGCTAGAATGTATTAAGCAAAGGCCTGTTAGTGCCATGGACAGACTGGGGGGGTTGGGGCACAACATTGTTTTAGCAGATACAAAAGGAAGCTCATCAGCTAATACAAAGGCACCCAAGAATGCCATGCTGCCCACTACCCCGGGATCTGTGGCATGGCTTGTTTTAAACTGTGCTGTGTGTAAACCCTTCAATAGGATTATTTTGGAGGCCACACTCATTAAGGGATTATCCAGTGAAACTGATAAGATGCTCTCTCTGCCTTAGATAATGGGACACTGCTTCCTCTGTGGCTGCAATAGAGATTGAAGGACTGTGTCTCTGACAGGAATTTACTTTGAAACTG
Source organism: Megaceryle maxima (assembly GCA_024605025.1). NCBI lineage: Eukaryota > Metazoa > Chordata > Aves > Coraciiformes > Cerylidae > Megaceryle > Megaceryle maxima. The sequence goes on from JANHGN010027267.1 coordinate 21,365, forward strand.
ATGGTTTTAACTGGAAGCCTATATCCCAAGCAGCTTTCTTTGGATTTCCCTCTTTTTCTGGTATCACGGCTCTTCTCCCCTTACAGGAGGCTTTGAGCAGTGGGGCCAAAGGCTCTTGAACCTCTGGGTGGTAGATTTTCCAAATGACTCAGCAGGATGAGCAGGGAACGTTTTCAAAAGGGTGGTCACAAGAGACACGGTGAGGAGTTCCAAATGCCCAATACCTGTTGCAAACTGGACCCCTTTTTGGGTTCGCAAGGGAGAACTCTGGGGCTTCTCCAAGGGTCTGGTCCCTGTACTTTGAGCAGAATGGGGCAGCTTTAGGCTCACGTGCTGTCAAGAGCTGGGAATGTCTCCCCTGCCAATGTCACTGCACTGACGACGGTGCCGTGCTGGGAAATGAAGCAAACCCCCAGCTCTGAAAAGGCCAGTGAGGCTCAGCTTTGGCAGAGGATGGGGAAATCTCACAGAGCGGGGAGAATCGCGGAGCGCCGGCCAAGGGGAACACAGCTCCAGTGTTGGGGCACACAATGGAGTTCCTGTGGCGGTGGCCACAAGGGAGGGCATTGTCCGCGGCCCCCAGCGCGCCCCTGCTCCACGTGCAGAGCTGTTGGCAGCTAATGAGTTCCAAATTCACCATCAAGGCTGAGGACAAGCAGCAATCGGTGCAAGATGATACTGTGCCCGTAGAATGGGCTCTGTGTGGTTGTCTGATCCGGAGCTGATGGAACAAGAGCTGAAGTGTGCGTGTGTTTGTGTTTAGGAGGTCAGGGTGACATTTATCGCTGCCACTGCGGCAGAGGGGCACCTGCCACTGGCAAATTGGGACATTTGCCTTGCTCTGCACTTGTGCATGGGACTTTCTCACCACAGTCCCTTTTTCTCTCTCTTTTGGCACTTTGGAGGCTGTCAAGAGTTGAGAAGGGTTCGGAGCCAGGCCAGGTGCACGATGAGTGCCACAGTTCTGAAACACAGAGGCGCAGGAAGTGAAGGGCTGATCTAGCAAAGCCTCCTGGCAAAGCTCTCTCCGGCTGCAAGGATGCAAACCCAGTCCTGAAAGCTGGATTCCCAGCGGTGTAAATCAGCAGTGCCTCACATCGACTTCAGATGGATTGAAACTCTGCCCCAGGGGTGCAGCAGAAGCACTTTTCTCCTGCTTTTGTGCCCTTCCCTTCCCTAATCTACCCTTGTCTCTGCACTGTTTTCTTGTTCGCGTGTCCCCCTGCCCCCCCCCCCCGACTTGCAGCATCCCCTGTTATTGCCAATGTGTCTTTTCCCCTTCCTGTCCTCTGGCTCCCGTCGCTCCTTCTTAAGTGCCTTTGTGTCTCAGCCCTGGGTTCCAAACCATCCGGCTCTGCATCTTCCACCAAACCGTGCGTGTGCGCCTCGTGGTTGTGCATGCGTGTGGGAGAAGGGATATTTAGGAGTAAAACAAAGTTTTCTCTGCAGCAATGACCATAATAGACTAAACAAAACCTTACACACATCTGCAGTCCAGCTATTTCTGGTTCGAGGCAGAAGGCTTGTGCAGCATAGCAGGGCTCACCAAACATCTGCCAGCAGGGCTTTTTTTTTTTTTCTCCAAAACAACGTTTCTGTGGAATTCTAGTGAGTCCTAAGCCTGGAGTCTACCTGCCACTCCACACCCTTCCCAGCAAGGTACAAGACTGTGCAATTGCATAAACCAGGTTTCTCTTCAAACCAAAAACCTGTTTAATCCTTACTGGTGACAGAAGATTTTTCTTTATGTTCTTACACTATAAATTTGATGTAGATCAGTGACAGGGTGTGCAGTCTTTCATTTCCAGGGTCTAATCCATCATTTGCACAGGTAAAAATTTAGTATGTGACTTAATAGGTGGACATTTAACAGTCAGTTCTACGATTCATCACCCACCTGCTCTCTCAGTAGAAGCTGGTTCTGCATGTCCTGCCCTCCTGGCTTAGTATTAAAGATGATATATGTGGCAGGAATGGGGAGTGTGTGCCTCAGTGTCTCATGCTGGAAGATCCAGAAGATAGATAGTTTGTGGTATTTAATTTTATTAAAGTTGCAGCTTCTGGTAATGAGTGATTATATGGGACCCAGGGAAATCAAAGACTTAATGGTTCTAGGGAAAGGCTGAGTAGCCACAGGCAAATAAAAAGGATTTCACGCTTCTTATTTTAAGATATGTCATGCATTTGAAAGTATGGCTTCTGCAGTCGCAGCGCAAGGCAGCGCCATGGACAGGGGTGTCTGCGGTGTCCTTGCGTGAGGCAGTACCAGAAATGGAAGAGATGCAGTGGTCATGCAGACCTCCAGAATACTTCATACTCCATTTTGTGCCTGACTTCACTGTTTGTTTGGTATAAAAGTGTAGTGAGCGTATTTTTATTTAGAGAAATGTAACAACCTGCAGTTTGACCTCCTATGGCTTGGGGCAACAACTCTTTTCCTCCCTTTGTCTCGGCCAGCCCAGGATGCTCGGCTGTGATGAAAACACTTGTTTTGTGGTTGGCATTTTTGTGGAACTCTGGTTTGTGCTCTGCACCACGCTGCTCTTTAGTGCAAAGTAATGCAGATGGAGCAAGCCCACAAGAAACTCCGAGTGCTTCGCTCACCCAGCTGAGCAAGAGATGCTCCACGTCCCCCATCTCTCAGCCTCAGGACAGCGAGTCACCCAGGGGTTTAAGTGCAGCAGCATGTAACATTAACTCCCTGCTTTATCCTTGCCATGCACATCACTGGATCTAGTTCATCCTACCAGCTCTACCAGTGCAACTGGTTTTACACAGACATTTCTTCACTGGTTCCTGTTCCAACTTAGCAAGCTGGGTGAAGCATGTGCTTGGCACTGGACGTGTACATGAAATGCCATTGAATTTGGTGGGAGTGAGAGACAGGTTTAAAATCAAGTATCTGCTTGAGGACTTTGCATATACATGCCCTTTAAAACCCAGCTGGCTCCAGGACTTTTCCTCTAAGCCTTTACCAGTGAAGGTCTTGATGCCAACCCACCTTTGGTAACTTTCTTCCTGGCTGGCTATTGCCATCGGAGCAGAAAAGAGTGCCCTGGCAGTAAGTACTCTCCCTGAATGGCTGTGTAGGCACGTGTGGTTATTTGTTCTCCTTGCTTAGCCTTTCCATCTGGAGCGTGAGGCTATTAGGCCTTCACTAACCTGCAAGGAAGTCGTGTGGTGAGACCTCAAGCATCCAAAGCAAACAGTCTCCTCGGCGAGTCTCTCTCCTCGGGTGCTGTGTTGCTATGCCGAGGATCCTGCCGCTTGCCTGCGCCTTGTGATTTGTATCACTCCAGAGCCAGCCTGCTGCAGGAACTGTGCTCTCTGGGGCAACAGCTTCATGGATGCTCTAAGCGAGTCACGCAGACCAGGCGAGGAGAGTCCCAGTTCTGGGAAGACCAGCATCTCATGAGGTTTCAGCACTAGAATCCAGTACCTCGTACTGACAGAAATCAGGCAGAAAATGCACATTTTCTAGTAAGAAGGCTGGTCTTTGGCACCCTGTGTAGTGATCCCCACGGTCACTCTGTAGCGCAGTGAGTCGCCCAGGATTTGGAAGCAACATTGTCCTTTCCTGGGTGGAAGCTGGAGGGTCATGGGGTGCTTCAAACCTTGTTTTGCACCTGGGGAACATCCTGCTTACACTCAAGCAGCAGAGACCTCAGTCTGGGGATGTAAAAAAGAGAGAGTAACCTTTGGTCTGGTCTCGTTAACACCTTGAGACATTGAGTGGCAGTAGGAAAAGGACAGCTCTGAAACTAAAGGCAGCTCTATATTCTCTACTTACGTGAATGTTGCTGCCTTGAAAGCCAGAGAGCAGAAGCCTCACTTGTGCCAGTTTCCAGCATAATTACTCAAAATCTAGGTCAGTGTTTGCACTGTGTCGAGCATTTATGCTTGGGAAGGCTATTGACTTGTCAGCACTAGGGCTGTGTTAATAAATCTCTGGCAATATTAACAGTAATCTGTTCACAGTATCTTTGATCTGAAGGTCTTTGAATGGGGTGCAGTTGTCATTAAGTGGCGTTCGCAGCGCAGCTCTGTGAAAGCAGCTCCATTTTGAAGATGGGGAAGCCAAGGCAGGGAGGGATTACGAGTTATTTTTGATGACATGACTGAGTAATGACTCAGCCAGAGGTGAGGATACAACTCAGGAGCACTGGCTCCCAGACTCCTGCTCCAAGTCACTAGACAGCTCTTAGACCCACCCTTGGAATTTGGTATTCCGAGGCACTGACTCCAGCTGCAGCAAGACTTCTCTGTGGAGCTGTAGGCCCAGCACTGATGCATGTACCAAAAAAAGAGATAAGCATTTACTTTTCCTCTGTGTGAGAGTGCTGCAGCCAGAAGAGACTGCAGGAACTTTCCCCCCTCCTCTGCACACAAGCAGAGGGCAGCGAGCTTGCAGTGAGGGCTAAAAGGGGATAAATAACAAGGGGACAAGGGAACAAGCCACATTCCCCAAGAATCTGAAGGAAGCAAATGAGCCTGCTCAGAAGCTTGATAGGGGTGGGTGAGAGCAGGTAGCAGCAGGGTCAATGGCTGATGGAGTGGCATCTTCCCCAGTGTCACTTTCTCCTGAACTAGACCACCACCAGTAAGCCCAGGAACCCTGGATACTTTGTCCTCCTGGTGCTAAATGCCGAGTTTTGCTGTTGATCCACAGAAAGAGAAATGAAGCTTGTGCTGTGAGAACGTGCTGCTCTGAAATAGAAATTAAGCATTACTGAAGTCATTGGTCTTCTACCCAACTGAGGTTTAATCTAGTTTGTCTTGATCTTGCTGTTGATGAAAGAACAATAGACTCTAGGGCCTGAGGGAGTCAACATCAGCTGAACGGGTTCCTCTCTGGAAGGCAAGAGGGACCAGAGATGACTGAGGACAGCGCTGCTCATGTGCCGTGACTGATCTGTGCACATCAGACTCAAGACTCTGAAGCCAGCTCCTTTCTGCAAACTTAAACCCAGGCAACAATCAAATGGTAATGCATCGGAGCTGACTGTCCTGAGTGCCTCGTGGAACCTGCACCAACAAAATGAAACACATCTCCAGCGTTTTAACAAGTGATGTTTGTCTGAGATGGCTGTTTACTGGCCTGGCTGCTCCTCTGCTTTGTGTATGAGAACTGCAGACTTGCTGTGGCTGTGAGAAGGCATCTCACCTAGGCTCTCTTTGCTTTCCAGGCCACACTCCAGCTGTGGTAGGATGCTGAACTGGGATTTAATGACACTATCCAGTTTCATTACTCCTTAGAACTTACATCTCCATCACCAGCCTGTACGCTCCGCTCATCATTCCCAGAAACCTTTGGCTTTGCTTAACCATCTCCCAACCGGTCCCCTGCTCTTTCCATGAGCAGATGCAAAAAGCCATGCAAACCAAGCTCTCCCTTTGAAGGGAAGCCGTAGCAATTGCAGGCTCTGGTTGCCATGGATATCGTTGCCATGGAGCTGTTGCCATGGTGCTGTCTGCTCACATTGACAGGGAGATGCAAAGTATACTTCTTTTGAGGAAAGGAGGATATTTGAGGGCACAGAAGCTTTCAGATAGGTATTTAGGCAGGTTAGTAAGTACTTTGTTTTAAATTTTGGCTGACTCTCCTGTCTATGTCAGGTTCCTTATTTTTCTCTTTTGTATCTTACAGTAGCAGCCAATAAAAGTAAGTGAGACGAATGCACTTGCTGCAGGGTCATCCACAGCAGTATTTCACTGTGCCATGAAAGCAGCACTTCTCTCTCTTGCAAAAAAAGGAAAAAAATCCATAGAGTGACTACCAGTAATCAGTGCTGGGCTTTTACCTCACCCCAGTTTAAACCTCCAGAAATACAGTATCTTGCAGAAGACGAGGATATGGAGGTGAAATTTAGAATTCAGTCTTCCCCTGCAGGGCCCTTTTCCTTGGGGGAACACACTCACCTTATTTTAATGTCTAGAGGAAGCCTGTGCTCCTTTGGAAGGTAGTTTGGCAGCTGTTAGTGTCCTTGTCAGGCTGCTGATGGTTCTGGAAGGAGAAGCTGAATGAGAAATGACTCGTCTGTGTGCCAGGCATCCTTGTCTAGTCAGGGGCTGAGCTGCTCCCACCGAGGCAAATGCTGGTTTTGCTCCATTTCAAATAGATCACAGTCAGATTTAATTAATAATAACAACAACTCTGCTTTGCACACCTACAGCTCCTGACTCTCTGAGCGTTTTGCTGCTATTTATCAAATCCTCCAAACAGTCCTGGGAGAGAGGGAAGGAGTCGTTTTTCTCAGTCTTTTAATAGGAAAAATGGGGCACAGAGTCTGTGGTCAGTGCTCTCCCCTGGATGCTGTGGCCATCAGGAGGAGGATCCAGGAGTTCCTGTTTCCTGTCCTGAGTCTGGAAAGCTCTTGTTTCATTCTGTCCCCCCAGCATCGAGCTAAGGAGCCCCTGAACATCCCTGTAGTGACATGTAGTGTAGGGCCCTTAGCAGCCTGGTTTGGAGCTGTTTTGAACAGAGATCTGAATGCGCCGGGTGGCTACATAACATTGTCTTTGATCTGAATATGCCAGTGGCTCACTTCCAAACACATTAGGCTCACGAGGCAGTTCTTTTTCTGGCCAGAGAAGATGTTTCTGTGGAGGAGTTGTCACTACAAGGCATGGATAAGCTCTTTTCCTGGCTTTGATGGTCGTTTTTGCTGCTGCCAGCAAAGTGAGCTTTGTGCACACGTGCGTGCAGCTATTCCTGGTGCAAGGTGGGTCTCTGGGAGTTACCCAGCCCGCTTAATGTGTTGGTCAGTTGTAGCACTTCCTTGGAATATGATTCTCCTGTTTGAAGTATGACTTATCCAAGGCCAGAGAGATTTGGAACTGGGGAAGCCTGTGCATCCAAGGCAGCAGCTGGGAACAGCTGGGCTGCAGGTGAGGCTCTGCTCAGAGTTCAAGGGCTACAGCTTCTCCTTCCCTCCAACTGGGGGAGAGTTTTATGCACACAGTACAGACGGGTTGTAAGGGAGTGGTAACACGATGTAGCAGTTAGACCCTGCATGTAAGAGTCACAAATCAGCCTGAGTTAGAATTGGCAGCGGCCGGGAGGGAGGGAGGGAGGCTCTCTAGAAACATTCCTGCTCCTGCTGCGCTGAAGGGATGTCTTCCTGCTGACTGCACTGGGACTTGGCTTGGACCCCCATGTCCTGCTGGTAGCACTTGGAGCAGGATCAGCTCATGCAGTACAGAGCTGTGTGGCCCCAAAGAGATGTGCCTACATTTGGTGGGTGCTTTTGAAAGCAAGAACCTCTGAGGTGCTTTTTACACACTTGGCTGTAGAAATGCAGCTTTTTCATAGCAGGTGAATGAGATAGTCTTTGTATACAAATGTGCCTTGGAGACAAATGAGGCCTTTACTTTACCAGTTTAGCAACCTGTAATCTGGTAACTGCATGCAGAGAATAGCCCTGTGTTTTTCTGAACTTCAGCACTGTTAAAAAAAAAATTAAATCTTCGGCTTTGTGCCTCAGTTTCCCTGACAGAAAAGTGAGGAAGACCAAATGCACTTCCCAAGGAAAAAGGACGTGTTTAATTAAGTCAACTCTGTGAGTTGCTTTGACATCTGCAATTACAAGTAGTTGCTGTTATAGCAGCTAATAATTTGGAATTACATTTTATGTTCTTTTGCTTCTCTTCTTCATGTAGTTGCCAAAGGTAACCAAGCATTTTTAGGTCACTTTATTACTTTTTACTACCTAGTTTGGTGTTGGATCTCTGCCGTGCTTGCCTTCATGTAGAACACGTGTGTTTGTCAACAAAAATTTTGAGGTTTATTAATCAAATACATGACTGTTCTTCCCTGTAGCCAGCTCGTCATCTAAGGATCCCCCAGAGCTTGCCAAATGTGGATTAATCACTGAATCCTCAGTGTCACTGTTCCCAGAGAATGTTTATCAATTCAGCAGTGAGGAAGTCAAGGCTCAGAGATGACCTGCGTGGCAGCTAATAACAGCTTTGTTAGCCCTGCTCATTGCTCCAGTCATCATAAACCATCTCTTTTGTAAGAGTGTTACTCAGCAGAATCAGAAGCAAACGGTGACTGATGGCAATCTGACAAAGAAAAAGGGGCCTTGTGGTTGACCTATCGCAGCCAGTGCCCCTCAGTCAGGATGTTGTGTCCCCTCTGGTTTTGTTTGTCCTCCTCCTCCAGCTCTGTCCTTCTAACTGCGCCCCAAGCACAGCTTATAAAATGCAGTCCTAGGCACCCACGCAATTTCACTCAGACTCAGCTTGTAGTGATGCCAGCGACTTGATTTCTGCATCAGTTTGCCAGAGGGACTTTCTTGCTTTGATCACTTTTTGGATGCGGGTGATTATTCTCTTGGCACTTGGCTGGGACCATCTAATGAAAGTTTGTAGAACCAAGTCACGGGAGGGGGAAGGCAGATGTGCTCTTGCTGCAGACCCTGCTCTCTGATAGCAGTAAGAGCTTATTATTCCTGTCCCCATGGGATGTACAAATGCTTCTGGGAAGATTTTTGTCACATACAAATCATGCTTTTGAATGGCTTCTTTAAAGGACAAAGAAAAATTCACAATGCAGAACCCTCTGGACTATGGGGAATTGGTGGTTTCTCTGAGGAAGGAAACTCAAGCCTCATCTCTTTAGTTGGAAGGACTCTGCTTTGCACTGAACAACTAGCAGATGAGGCTGTGGATTATTTTCTCTCCCCTCATGAGGGAAATAGCCCAAGGCCTGGAAAAGCATTAGCAGGAAGAGCACAGCACCAGGAAACATGAAGGGCACCCAGCCAGGACACGACTACACAGCTTTTAGCTGCCCAGTATTTGGGACGTTGCTTTTTTGGGTGAAGGGATTCAACTCCCTCTTGTCAGAATCGCTGGGCTTCCCAGCGAGATGCCTCCATCTGGGTGAGCTCCCGAGCCCTAAGTGCTGAGCATCAGCGTGCACACTACAGCTGCTGCCTGTGCCAGGGGGGTTCTGTTTGTGTCAGGACTCACGAGTGCTGTGGACACGGCAAGCGTGTGGGTTCAGCAAGGATCATGCCTGTTTGTCTCACTTCTGTTTCCTTCTGGATGGAGTAGTGGAGCTCAGCAGTGCTGAGGTGGCATTACTCATCCCTGTGGAGTTATTCCAGGTTCTCAGCTTGCTTGTGTAACTGAAAGGGTTTTGCCTTTTATCCCTGACATGCCGGTGGAACAGTGGGAGGATTTAAATTCAGGAATTAAATTGGCAGAGGACTGAGCCCAGTGCTTGTGTTCTGCAGTAAGCACTTGCACTGAAACCTGTTATTTCTGTAGGGAAATGTGATCAGCAGACTCTGAAACTGCATCAGTGAACAGGATAAGGACATTCTGAACTCCCAAAAAAGCCCAGGTCCGGGCTTAGGTGTGTTATACCCTTGAAGGATGGGAAATCGGGTGTTAAAGAATCTGCTATAGTCTTTCCCCAAGCTTTCTACCTCTTTGGAGGAAATGTCCTGGCTGTATGAGGCAGAGTCTGTCAAGAAGGATCTGAAACACTGCTTTAGTTCATTGCCAGCTTGTTTGTGAGGTACTGGAATAGCACAGGTCATAATGAAGTTTGCTGGCATTCATGCACATCATTCTGGGTGGGGACAGTGGTGAGGGAGTCAGCACCTGCACTTACCAAGTTTTTACATGCTACAGCTCTGCTCCAAGCTTCTACCAGCCCCTGGAGAAGTGACACTGCTTTCTAAGAAGCAAAGGGCCAGAGCTGCAGAAAGAAAAATCCCTGGCCAACAAGACCAGGTGTATGGGAAGAGCTGCTGCAGGGAAGGAGTTAGGCACTTGGTCGAGGCCTGAGGTCATTCTGTCTTTGCTTCCAGCTTATCCAAGATGAGCATGTGGCTGTGCTACCCCTAACCACATCTTGACCTCGTAATTCATCTCCCCCAAGACTTCATTCGGATAGAAAAGCACCATGTAACTGGAAAAGATGGGTAAACATTCACCCTTGTTTCCTCTAATGAAGCTGGAACTCCCATTACAGTCCTGGAACTTAATTGGTCCCTGAGATCACTGTCCTTGAAATCAAACACTTGAAACCTTTTATATCAAGTCCATCCACCAACTATAAAGCTCGAGTTTCGTGTTCTCATAGCCATCATCAGTTGCCTTCATACCTTAGTGAAGACCAAACCCAAAATGTCCTCCTCCTTCACATAGAGTCCAAATATGTCAACTCCTTTTCTTAGGTTATGATAAAAATGGGAAGTAAATTATAGATGCTCTCTCCACCTTCCGGCAGGAAATATGCTGCCAGACCGCCTTGCTACACCAGCCTCTAGCTGATGTCTGCAGATTAAAGAATGGCTGCTGTTGCTTTCCTGAAAAGAGAAGCATCCCAGAAATCCCAGCTCTCTTTTTTTAGCTGGTTATTATGTCCAGCTATCAGAAGCACAAAGAAACCAAGTGGAAAAATTGAATCTGGCAGTAAGAGTGTGATGCATGAAGGCACACGACTTCCAAACCCAGAGAATAAAAATAGCTGCAAGAGGAAAAAAAAAATTGCTTGAAAGAAGCTCTTTAATTATTCCATTTCTTTCAAAAGCTTTGCCCCCGGCACAGCCAGGCTGCCATTTGTATAGGGCAGCCATATGTGTTTCAGTAAAGCTCGAGCACAGCATTATTAGAGAGAAAGAAGCTTCTTTTTTGGCTGTGTTTTCAAAGAGCTGGTAGCAGATCGATTGTGGCCAGAGCCCTGGGCACAAGGGAGTCTGTACTTTCATGAGTCACCAGGATTTAATTTTCAGTCCGGCTGATGGGAGGGTTTAGATTTCTGCTCGGATTCTAGAGGCTGCTCCCAGAGGGCTGCTCAAGGAAGAGGCTGGAAGAAGTGTTGGAAGAAAGCAAAGAAAGGACTACCCAGCACTGACTTTTTCAGTCTGCTGGAGAAAGCTCCTGGGCTGTTTTTGCTGTGGCACAGAGGACTGAAATCTTCCTGGTGATGCTCTCTGCTGCTGCAAAGTCATGTAGCTGTGCTGACACCGCAGGAACCAGCAGCCTGGTGAGTCTGTGTTTCAGGACAGACAGAACACCCAGTCTTCCAGCAGCCACCCATTCCCTTCTGTGGTTCCTGAGTCTTTACATCTTTCTCCAACACTTGCAAGCAGGCACTTTAGAAGCTTATGAGGAATGCCAAGAATATTGCAAAGCTCTGAAATACTCTTGTGGCTGTAGTTTGAGCTGAAGATGGCCACGTTTTTCTCTAGATGGAGGGTTGTCTGTGAAATCTGTGGCTGTAGTTCTGGCCTCACCATCTTCTACGCTGGGAGTCGTGGCTGTCCAGTTACCAAGGAGCTAGGCAGAGAGGAGTGTTGTATGGGGCACGGAAGGTGTAACAAATAACACTTCATTTAAAGTGCTCAGGAGGTAGCAAACTTTGTGAGTACGTATTTCTCCCTGCATGGCAGGAAGTAGAGGAGCCAGTTTTAGGCAGTAGTTGTATTTTCTTGCATCTGGTAGTTTTGAATGAAAGCAGATTGCAGGCTGTCTCCTACCATATATAATGGTGATTAATAACCTGGCCTGTTTCCTCTGGGTTTGATGTTTGGCTTATGTTAAGATGTAGGGAGTATTGTTTGCTGAGATGACATCAAGATTCCTTGAATGAAGGGAGTAGAGACACATCCTTTGGGCTTTCTTCTTAAATTTATCCTTCCTTTTCTTAGAAGCACATCCCTTTGTGTAGACAGCCACTGTCTTCATCATTCACTAATTCACTGAGGACACCAAGAGCCTCAGAGGCCCAGAGTTTCTGCACACCCTGGTGGTTCCTTCAGGACTTCTGCTGCTCCCTTTGGTTTGGGGATGTCCTCTCCTTTGGCAGAGGTAGCAGTATTGATTCATGGGGCTCGATGTCACATCTTTTCCCTCTTCTTCTTTCAGCTGGCACGTGTTCAGTGCTGGATTTTTTTAAAGCTTGAGTGTAATATTTCAAGAACCAACCTTGTGAATTACAAGCCCACAGACTTAAGAAGCTCCTTGCAGTGAAATTTGGTTTGCATCTCTGTGGCACGTAAGGGTGGCATGAGGCTTACCACACTTCCAGGTGTGTGGTTAAAGAAACAACTGTCCAAATACAGACAACCTATAGCAGTGAGAGCTCTGGAAGGGAACACTCTCAGGTTTACAGCATGAACTGCTGGACTCTGGCCTCAAAAAAAGTCATTTCATACCACATGCCTCAGCCTGGGAATGCCTCTTGCAAATGGCTGATGTCATGTTAATATTTCACTTTGTGAGGGAGTCCTGGTGACCTTTGCAGCTGGATTCTAATAGCCTCTTACTGTCACATCTGTTCAGTGACGTGGAAAGAAAACAGATCTGATAATCATGGAGCAGATTTATCCTCATGCAAACAAAGCCCCACGTGTGAGGAAGGGACTTACGGTGTTCAACAACAGAAGGACCAAGGTGTGTTTCTGTTTGAGTGGTGGTTCCTAAGGTTCGAGGGACGTAATTTGCCAGGTGGCTGCTCTTCAGGCACAGCTAGAGCTTAGAAAATGGGGTTTGGTGGTACTGAAGCAAGCAATTTGTGCCCAATGTGAATGGGTGGCTAAGGTGCAGCAGTGGCACTTGGCAGTGCCAAATAAGTGCTATTGAATAACAGAGCGAGGCCACTAAACCAGTTTGCTGTGACTAGCACAGCACACCTGAATTCCTCCGTGGCACTGGCAGGGGAGAGCATAAGCTCCAACTCTTTACCCAGCCCTGTGGAATTCATTCCCAATGAGGTGTCATCCTTCTCCAGAGTAAGTCCTGAGCTTACGTAGCAGCAGGAGACTCCAAAGTGGGATGTGTGAATCCCTTCTGTCCACCACCAGCACACCTACCTTAGTCCCTCTGATCCTGACTCATCTGGGACTTCCTGGCTTCTTTCCCAATCATCGTACGCATGCAGTTAATTACTTCTTTTTGCTGTTGTCATTGCAGGGCAACCATTGATGAGGTGGAAACAGATGTGGTGGAGATAGAGGCCAAGCTTGACAAGGTAAGATGGGGCAACTTAGAACACTGGTTTGAAGAGGGACGGGTGAGTTCCTGCTTAGGAGCATGGCCCCACCAGTCAGTCTCCTTTAAAAAATGAGCCCATCAGGCTGTCAGGAAACCTATGTGTGATACACCGGGCTTGTCAACAGGACCATGTCTCCCTCTGCTGACAGGTACCTGTTAAGGCTCCTTTGTGACTGCCAAAGGAGTTAGGACAAGAGGTTCAGACTCGGGCTCCTAATGATGTCCTTGTTCTGGATCTCAGGAGCTGGCACTGCTCCTTCTGTGGCAGGTTATTTCAGTGCTGTCTGTTCCCCATCTCCACCACCTTGCTGGTGACATGAAGCTGTGTGGGGTAGGAGCTGTTGGGTGTCCCCACAGCACAGGCACCACCACTGTGTCAGCTCAGGGCTGTAAGGAGACACTCACAGGTAAACAAAGGATCAGATTCAGACTGCTGGTGGTGGTTGCTGCCTGATGTTCAGCCAGGGTGTGCACCACAGCTGTAATCTGACACTGGAAATACCCTCTCAGGGACCAGTTTGGCCATCCTTCATTTATGCTGGTGTTTCTTTACATCCATTGGTAGTTTGGACCGAAGTCAGAGGCTTTTTGACGGAAGGTGGCTTTTCCACCCTCGCTCCTCATGATGTCTGAGACATCGGCCAAGTCGTTTCTAAATGCAAACAGAGAAAAATGAAGAAGAGGAGCCAGAGGAGCTGCTGGCTTTTATCTCTGAGATTTCCCAAAGTTTTTCAGCTTTTTTTTTCCATAGCAAGGGAGAAAACTCCCATGTCTGATGGAGAAATGGGCTTTGTTGAAGTCACAAGCCCTAGGCAAAATTGTGTCCTATAAACCCTATTTAATTCTCAAGCTGCTTGCAATGGTTATCTGCACGAGCTAACCAGTCTCACTGGTGAAAGCTGCAAAGGGATTTAGGTTATCTGTTTTCCTCAGAGTTAAGGCTCTAAAGAAAAAGCACAGGGTGAAACTTGCTCTGACTGTAGCGCTGCTGTCAGTGCCCCCTGTAGTCAGATGTCTTGGTGTCCCAGGAACGACCCTGGAGTGAGGAGGGTGGCCTGGAAGTACAAGAGCTATTCAGGGCTCTCATCTTTTTATTGTTCAGTGCTTTGTTGCAAATTGGTTTGAGGTCCCTTGCACGAGGATTGCATTAAAGCCATAGTCTATTGCAATTGTGGTCTTCCCCTGAGAGCAGTTACGGGGTGACGTGCTGGTGGTGTGAAGTGGGTGGCCATTCCTTGCTGTTTGCATGCATCATTTCCCCTGTCTGCTGCAGAAATCACTGGTCATGTGAAGCGCTGGCTCAGTCACTGTCAGCAACAGGCTTATCAGGCCTGGGTCCGGGGCAAGTCAGGCTGGAGTTTGCATCTGAAGAGCTACTGAAGTTCAAATTAGTTTCTCTGAGGGTAACTTTGGACAAGATTCAATCACCCCCATTCCTAATCAATCAGCCTTGGATGGCCCAGCTCCTCTCCTGTGTACTGGCTGGGTTGATGCCCAGGGCAGCCTTCCTAGGGCTCAGTGTAAATGTTGTCCAGTGGTACCCAACTAGCTGACTAGTTCTTAGAGAGCAGCCAGCCAGCAAGGACCAACTGTTCCTCTGCCTTTTACTGTGCTCACGAGCGCTTTATCAGTTATTAACCTTTTAACACCTGTTTAAAATGGAGGTAAAGAGCAGTGTAAATGATTCACCCAAGGGAACACCAGAGATCTGTTTGGTTGCTGTTTCAGAGAGCTTTCCTTCACTCTGTCCTGTGTTCCATGTGCAGAGCCATCCTTGCAGAGCCATCATTGCTCCCCTTGGGAGTGTGCTTGTGCTGAATGGTCTTCAGCTACTGGTAACAGGGCCTTGGCCACAAGTGTTTGCACAGAGGTACTCTAGAAACCGCCACGTTGCAGAGTAGGCTGGGTTTCCTTTCCAGAGGATCTGTCCAAAGCCCTAATGTACGTCTGGGCTCCAGATGTGACAGGAACTGCATCTGTTTGCTTTGCTTCTCTGGGCTTGGATGGGGTAGTACAAGACTGCTAGGATCCAGTGCTGCTCAGTCAAACTGCGTGGACAGGAGAGGATGTGATTGTGGCAGAGTGGAGACTGTCTATCTGATGTCTGCAGGGCTAGACCCCGCGTGCCTGTATCTCAGATATACTCAGGATATATTTTTACCGAACTGCAGACAGAGAAGCAAGCTTGTCCTGCACTGTATGAATACAGATTAGAGGGCAAAAGCCTTGTGGCTGCATAAATAAAACAAACACCCAGCCCCAAACCAGCACACCACGCTTCGGTGGGGCTTCGGCATCAAGCCAAACTTGAGAGCCATTCATTCCCAGCCTGTAGCTGAGGCTGGCTGGCAGGGAAGGATTTCTAAAGCCATTTTTAATTTGTAAGATTAATATCCCTAAAAATCTCCTGGATTTTGAGAATGGAACCCTTCAGTTCCAAGTGTTGCTCATTATCAGCAGCTAAAGATTTTTGCTTAGATAAAAAGCCTAGAACTGTGATGATTTAAAAAAACCCAAGCAAACAAAAAAATAAAAAAATTGTGCTCAGCTGTTGCTGTTGGAAATCTCTTGGGCCTTTGGTTTATGGATTTATCTTAAGTTGTTTAACATAACCTTTCACAAGGAGCTTTGGCTGAAAGGAGATAAGCTAATGGCCAGGAATTCTGCCGGAGCTAATGCTCCCATCTTTACAGCCCGTTCCAGGCATTCTAAGGCAGTTTGCTGGGACTGGGAAGTCTGGGAATGTTCCTGCAGCTGTTACATTATCAAAAGTCAATAAAAGCTGCCTGGAGACGTCTGTCTGTGCTGCAGCAAACTAATTCCAGAGTGAGGAAGCCAAGTTCCAGGTAACTTCACTGTAACAAGGCCAGTGATGAGAATCGGAGTGCGTGCAGCTTGCTTAAAGTTCCTCTGAACAAAGCTCTTTCCAGGTCCATCAGAAGGACTGTCCTAAGTCACAAGCAGTCCAGAGACAGAGGCTGTAATCCCTCACAGTGCACGAGCAAAGTTCCCTTGGGCTGCAGAACTGTGGGAATTGATTCACAAACTTGATAGTTTAACCAGCCTGGGAGACAACGTTGATTTTCACACAGCAGATGTGGCTTGAGCAGTCCCGGTCAGCTGTTTGAAGGAAAACATGATAGAAAATGGGCTGCCCTGATTCATCTGTCCTCAGGAGATAGCATGGAACTGTTAAGTGAAATGTTGACAGCATGACATACCCTGAGAAGTGTGGTCTGCACCCCTGTTTCTGCTACACGCCACCATTGTTGCTGGTGTAGCCACACCAGGAACGCGAACAGCATCTGGGGCTGTGGTGCTGGTGCAGCTCTAACCCAGGGTGGCTGCAGTTCTGTTTGGCACACTGAGCTGCCCATCCACTCACACCTCTCTCCTCGTGCAGCTGGTGAAGCTATGCAGTGGGATGATTGAAGCAGGCAAAGCCTACATCACCACGAACAAGCACTTTGTCAGCGGAGTCCGGGACTTGTCGCAGCAGTGCAAGAAGGATGAAATGATTTCCGTAAGTCATCCCGTGGAACACAGAGAGGGCTGGGGGGTGTTAAGCTTCCTGATGCTATGAATGGATCATATATCCAAGACCCTTATACTGTTTTAAGTAGCCATTTAGTATGAGATTTTAGTTTTGGAGGGAGGTAGAGACCATCTCATGATGCAGTGCTGAAAGGTCAGAGTGAGATTCTTTGTTCACAAGCAGAACTTGACTTTTAAGAAGCCAAAAGGTTGTTGGAATCTAGGTCAGTAAGCATCAGTTATTTAGGAAACGTGAGTAAGCAGCCTACACAAGCAACAACTGACACGTTGATTTCAGCACTAAACTGGGAAGGACAGGGAGCCTGTGGCTTCTCTGTCAGACATTTTTGAAACGCTTTCTTGCCAAATGGCAGAGTGGCTTTTCAGTGGCTTGATGAGAGTCTTTATCAGCCCTTGAACCCCTGGGAGTGAAGGGTGGCTGCTTCTATTCACTGCCAGTTCTCTTCACCTTTATTTTTGCAGGAGTGCCTCGACAAATTTGGAGACAGTCTGCAGGAAATGATCAACTATCACATGGTAAGATGCCACTTCCTCTTGTCTGTTTGCGTGCTGACAGCAACCCCTTTGTCAAGGCACTGATTAATGGTCTCCTGTGTTTGGCTTACTTGACACTGCACAAAAGTGGGGTCTGAGAAGGGAGTGTCTTTCAGGTTCCAGTCCCTCCACACTGCGTAGCCCAGCGAGCAGCACAGGGCTGGGAGTTATTGTTGCCTCTTGCAACAGTATGGAATTGGATGGGCTGGGAGGCTGTGCACTCACGATGACCAGTCCTGATGCATCACGTACACTAGGAAATGGGATTTGCATGGGCTTGCAGAGGAGGTACCACTTAGTGAAAGGGCATGTACTGCTGCCTGGGTGCCTTTTGGCTCGTTGCAGATCAGAGATGTACAATGAATATGTAGAAGGGTGAGATTAGAGACCCAACCATCAAAGGAAGAGGAAAGCCCACAAAGGCCCCACACTCCACATGCCTTGTTCTTGGATAGCACAGGATTTTGTAATGAGGACAGACAGGGTCCCGAAGAGCTCTCACAGCTGAGGACTCAGGCTGTTAACACCTTGTGTGTATAACATTGTCGTGCAGATTTGGAATACAATCTGAAGCCTGACATTCAAATTTGTGACATTAGGACACTGGCAAGGCTGTGAAAGGACCAAACTGAAAGGACCACATTGTTCAGTTGCTGCTGGGAGGAGAGTCAGTGAGTTTGTGTGCAGCTCTGTGTTGAAGGGTAACACAGGATATATTAGTGCCTCACTGAGATGAAAGGAGGGAAATGCACAGACAATGGCTATTCTCCTGAGCTGGCTCTGTCTCACTAACGGAGCCCAGGGAGTTAGAATCTGCCCTTTCTCCATCCCAAGCATCCACCCGTGGCATCTGTAAACCTCATAGAAGAGGAAGGTGCTTTATGCTTGGTGGCTCCATGCCAGACCCACCATTTTAAGTCTGTAACTCAGTAGGAGCTTAAAGCACAAGTGCTTTAAAGTGAAGGAAGCTTTAGGGTGTCAGCACTGGACTGACCCACTTTTGTACCACGATGCCCCTGTCAAAGTAGATTAGGCACGATGCTTGCTTTTGGGATGCAAGTTAACCACATGCAGCTGGAGCAGAAGCTGCATCAAGTCCATTTAATTATTTCATGAAGCAAATGGGAAGACTGTTTCCTGGTGAAAAATGGAAGGGAAAGGAGGTACTGCACAGACAGCTCTCCTAGGACTGTTAGGTATTGGAGAACAGTCAAACAGCTGTACAGCAATGCCATTGGTGGGGAGAGAGTCAATAAACCAGCATGAGCGTTGGAGAAAAGATGTGTTTGTGCCAAAGTAGAGAAAGCCAAGCCCTGATTTTCGGACGCTGCTCAAATTCCCTCTGAAAATGTACAGCCTTTCAGCCACGGAGCGTATGAACCCCTGAGAAGCTCCCCCTTCATTCCAGGGATCACATCACAGCTGCACTGACAGGGGCTGGGCTGAGGAGTGTGTGCAGCCCAGCCGTGAGGAAGAAGCCCCATCCAGAAACCTCTAGATGCAGAACGCTGTCTGTGAGCTCTGCTACGCCAGCTTGGCAGCTTCCCCTGGATCCCTGGTCTCTGCCAAAAGTGGCACTTCTGGGATTGCTCCTGCCTCTGCCAACTAATAAGCAGAAGGACCCTTCCCAGAGCTGTCACATCCCTAGCCGATGTGGTATAACCCTTCCCAGACACCCCACCCTGCTCGGCAGGGGTGAGCTCCCCACTATATATGAGTCAGGGGCTGTAACAGTCAGTATTTCCCTACCACCAGCTGCATGCACGTGGGGAAATGTGCTTAAATCCTCCCTCCCACCGGCCTCTGGAGAGCACCCTTCTCCCTTGGTGCACAGCAGCACTGAGCCCCTCTCCAGGAAATGGCTTTGGAATGGCTGCTGCATCTTGAGCCCTGTCCGAGGGCTGCTCAATTAGCTGGGTTATTTTTAGTGCTTTCTGCTGTCTCCTTTGTGTGTGCCTGTGCGTGTGTGTATCTTGGATCGCCCGCGTCCGAGGATCTCGGCTATGAAGCAGTTGTCAGTGTTTAATCTAGGAATGTGGCCAGGCCAGCATGTACAACTGGAACAAGTTAAAAAGAAGGGAAAATATCCCCCCAAAAATCAGTTGGAAAAGCTTGTTCTATAATTTCATTGCTAGAGCACGTGGCCCAGAGATGTCCTGATTCTAATTCAGCACATCCAAGAGTAAAAGCTGCTTGAACATAGAAGATGAACACCATGAGCTCCAGAGCAATCCCACCTTCCTTTTAATGCACAGAGAGGAAAAAACATCAGAGCAACTTAGAGGACAGGTGACAAAAGAAAGAGCTGAGTTCAGGAGAACGGGAGTCGGTGTCCTCTGCCTTTTTTTTTGCTCTTAGCCACGTGCATTTGGGCTAATGCCTCCCTCACGTCGGAGCACTCGTAGAAGTCAGAAACCTCAATACCATGGTGGATCTGGACTATTGTACATTGATGTCTCAGCTTCTGTGTCTGCAAAAAGTATTTCAAGTGCTTTCCTCTCTCTGAGGGGACATTGGGAGGACACACAGACTAACAACGAACAGAAGCTCTGCTAATTCATGCCAGGCAAACACCAGGATTGCCAGAAAGTTGAATCAACACCTCGGGTAGTAGAATTTTTGCCCACACTGTAGAAAGGGATGAAACCAAGGAAGGGTAGACAGAGGGAGAAAAGGATGGGTTTAATACTGAGATTAATGGTGCTGGGATTCAACTCTGTTCTGCCACACAGAATTCTAAGAGATTACACTGATCTAACTGGAAACTGTGTTGGTACCCTGTGTGATAATGAAATCTGAGTAAGATGTACCGTGAGGGAGCAGCACTGCTCAGTGGGGAACGGCGTCTGCGGAGGATTTCAACCTTTCAGCCCCAGTCGACAGGCTGCGTCTCGAGCAGTGCAGGAGCAGCTCTGTGTTGTCCCTTCCCCATTCTGATCTGTGCTTCTTGCTTTGGTTTGGTGAAAGCAGAGAAACCAATGGTTCAAGGCTTCCCCAAGCTGTCCTGGTGGGCAGCAGGATGACCATGAGCCAGCAATGGGCCCTTGTGGCCAGGAAGGCCAATGACATCCTGGAGTGGATTAGAAGGGGTGTGGTTAGTAGGTCAAGAGAGGTTCTCCTCCCCCTCTACTCTGCCCTGGCGTGGCCGTGTCTGGGATATTGTGTCCAGTTCTGGACCTCTCAGTTCAAGAAGGTTAGGGAACTGCCTGAGAGAGTCCAGTGTAGAGCCACAAAGATGATGAAGGATGTGGAACATCTCCCTGCGGAGGAGATGCTGAGGGAGCTGGGTCTCTTTAGCTTGGAGAAGAGAAGACTGAGGGGTGACCTCATTCATGTTTATGAATATGTAAAGGGCGAGTGTCAGGAGGCTGGAGCCAGGCTCTGCTCAGTGACATCCAGTGATAGGACAAGGGGCAATGGGTGTAAGCTGGACCACAGGAGGTTCCATGGAAACACAAGGAAAAACATTTTCATGGTGAGGGTGACAGAGCCTGGAACAGGCTGCCCAGGGAGGCTGTGGAGTCTCCTTCTCTGGAGACTTTCCAAACCCATCTGGACATGTTCCTGCGTGCCCTGCTCGAGGTGATCCTGCTCTGGCAGGGGGGTTGGACTAGATGATCTTTCAAGATCCCTTCCAACCCTGAACACTCTGTGATTCTGTGACTGTGTAACATGACTTGCTTGGGCAGCTGCTTTTCTGGGGATGGCTTTGTAGGGGACACAGGGAAGGGTAGATGGCTCGGACAGACTGGTGTAGGTAGTGATGATTGAGTAAGAGGTCAAGGATCTAATGTCTGCAGCTGGTTGTCTTTGATCTGACTGGTGAGCTGGAGAATGGCACTGCCCTTGCAGCCCCAGAGGACGAGTTTCCGTAACGCGTAGCAGGAAGGCTGATTTCACTTGCTGCTCTAGGGACAACATCTTGGGCAATTGGCTTCCTGTTCTGTTCAGAAACCTGTGCTTGGTGGCTTGAAAAAGAACTTCCGACTGATGTTACAATGCTGACCTCTTGAGGCACCGCTCACTGACAGCTGCAGATGTCAGTAGCAGCATCAGCAGAAAAGCCCGAGGTTCTTCTGGTTGCCCTGTCACCTTGGAGTCACATCGAAGGCAGGATGCTGAGCATGTATTTCTCTTGGTGGGTCTGTGTGTCTGGATGAGCGTTGGATTTTGCTGTAGGAGGCTGTCATTCCCTCTCCTGACAATCAGTGTGTAGGTCTGCTGATTCCTGTACTCATCTTTTCTAATGATTCCCACTTGTACTAAAGCTACATTAGCTCTTCAAGGGATAAGGATCCCCAGCCTCAGGCATCCTAGACCCCATATTTCAATTCTTGAAGGAGGAAAATGCCTGATGAGAAATGACTGTGAGTCCTCCCCATGTCCCAAAAAACAAAACTCCCCACCTTTCCCTATTGACTTTAGGAGTCCTGCAGGTGTCAGTTGTGCCACCAATTTAAAAGCATCAGCTATTACCTCCAGTGCTTGTAAAAGTACAACCTTTAGGGGAATTGGCTCTTTTCCAAACATGGGTAGAGGTGCAGGGTCTCAGTGGTGTTTAGTTCTCCAGATACCACGGGACTCAATGAAACAGAGGCACTTCCTACCCCCAAGTGCAAATGAAATCTTACTCCAGAGAAATTCCTTTTACCTGAGATCCCGAGGGAGCGAGGAGTTCAATACCCCAGAGCACTTCCCTCCTATCAGCACTACAGTCTGTCCCGTTACTCCCGCTGTTCTTTTCTGTCGCTCCCATCCCTGCCAGGAGCCTTTGCCCCAGCACAGCACGAGCTGACTCTGTGCAGACTCCTCTTGCAGCACGGGGCACAGCTGGGCTGTCTGAGGCATGCTGTGTCCTATCATCTCATCAGGACACCTTCCAGGCTCACGATCCGTGATGGGGAGCGAGTTTCCAGCCGCCCCTGTGAAACCCCTGAGCAGCGGGGGCAGGCAGAGGGTGCCAGGGCTTTGCAGCAACCTTCCTGCACAGCTCACCAGGGTGGGCCGCTGCCTTTCACAGGAGCATGAGTGGCATGAACTGGAATTTTGCTCGAGGGCCTGAAGTCTCCACTGTGACCCCTCCTCCTCACTACACTGGAGCAAATAAATTTTGACTGTGGCATATCAAGCTCTTCTGTACTGAAACCGCTCCTCCTCCTCGCTTGCCTGCAGACAGATGCTGTGCTGTCAGCTCCAAAACCTCCCTTCCCTTCCCTTCCCTTCCCTTCCCCCCTCCCCACCTCGGCCCCCCCCCCCTCTCCCCTCCCTCTCCTCTCCCCCCTCCCCTCTCCCTTCTTTCCCT
>JANHGN010027267.1:43869-78886 GCA_024605025.1 Megaceryle maxima
CCCTTCCCTTCCCTCCCCTGCCCTTCCCTCCCCTTCCCTCCCCTTCCCTTCCCTTCCCTTCCCTGCCCTTCCCTTCCCTTCCCTTCCCTTCCCTTCCCTTCCCTTCCCTTCTTTCCCTCCATCACCCTCCCTAAAACACAAAACAGACTGAAAGGCACAGCACTAGCAGATAATTATGGGCTGTTTGGGTTACACTCTGACACTGGGCAATGGAATTGCAGCAATGCAGAAGCTCTTTTTTTTTTTTTTTCCCACCCCATTGCCAAAGAATGCTAAAACCTAGAGTTGAGGTGGATTTTATTCCCCCCAAATTCTGGATAGATCAGAGTTCCTTGAGCTGCTTTTAGGTGCAGTCCCATGTCTAATCAGCACTTCTGATGGCAGGAGAATCCTCTCCATAGACTTTGGAAGCAGACACAACTGTGTCCCCTCTGCTCCGTGCCCTCTCGGCGCTGACTGGCCGGCTGGGTTAAGAGATGTACAATTTATAGATGGTCCAAAGCTGTCAGCATCCACTTCCAAGGAACTAGGTGAGGGGAGGCCCCAGGTTATACAAGGGCAAGAGGCAGTGAATGTGGGGATGCAATAATCCCTGGCTCTGTCAGAGAATGGGAGGCAGTTTCCCACCAGCCTGTTTCCCTGGAAGGAAATAGCAGGAACCTTGTCACAGTTACATCCAAGCTCTTTCCGGTGCAGTTCCTTCTTTCTGTGTGACCAAAAAGATAAGAAAAGGGAAAGGATGCAAGTGAAAGTGCTGTTGTGATAGGATTACTCTGGCTGAGTCCCTTCAGTGCCTCTTCAGCAGCACCAGGTATTTTCCAGCTCAGAAGATGTAACATGAACGTTGCTCCCATCGGCGCTACTCCAGACAGTGCCGGGTGGAGCTTCATTAAGTCCTAAGCTTTCCTGGCTGCCATAAATCACAGGAGCTACGTCACAGGAATCCTCCAGCAGGAGCAGCTTGCAGGGGAGATTTAGCTGTGCAGAGCGAGCCAGGAAGCATTTCCTGCTGACAAGAAGAAAAGCCACCCAAGCTGTGATGAGTCAGTGAGGCAGATGGCAGATGTCATGGGTGGAGGGTAGTGGTGGAGTTCAGGGGGAAGGAAGTGAAAGTGGAGAGTGCATCCAAGCTGGCTGTTCTCCACGGGGTTGGGTGGACCACCTGCATTTTCTGACAGCACTTGGGAAGGGTCCAGGTGCATCAAGCTACCACACTGAGGGATGTCATTTGTGGATGCAGAATTACCATCTGACAGGAGAAGAGCTTTCTGTCACCTCACGGCTTCACAGTTTTTGCCATCATGTCCTAGCACAATGACTTTGTACTTGGCCAAAAGAGATACCAGTCCAGCAGCTAACAGGAGCACAGCTCTGCATCCTGGGTTTCAGAAATACTGGGTTTTCTCTGTTTCTGGAGTATCTTGGGATGTCCACATTCTAGTGAGAGGAGAGAGTCAGCTTCAATAATAGGTAAGGGGCAAGAATAAATGTCCTCTAAATACAAATTGGAGCTCTTGAGCTTTTTATAAGAGACTCAACTTCATCTCAGTCCAAAAATCAGGCTTAGGCTGCGTTGACATCCAACGTGCTTAATGGGAGTAGCATCGTTGGCTTGTATTCCAGAACACAAACCCTCAAGTGAGCTGTATTACAAAAGCATCACAGATGGAATTCCCTTCATCAGTGGCATTTATCTGCTCAGGAGATGTAGGACCCAATCACAGAGCCAGACAGGAATAAAAGCCACGGAAGTATCACCTGCCAAATAAAGGATGCTTGAATTCTGCCCCTGAGGTTACTACCTTCAGCTGTTAGAAGCTGCACTGAACTGCCTCCAGCTTGGGACACTGCTGATGGGAAAGGGTTCCCCACACTGGATAAAAAGATCAGGCCACCAGACAACCAATCCTCATTTAAATGCAATGTAAACCAGTTCCCAGGTGGTTTCAAGGGATGTTGGTGAGAATGAGGCCTCTGGTATGGCTGGGAGATAAGAGATAAGCACAGAGATGTGACTCATCCAGCTGATGACCACTGTGGCTGGAGTGGTGAATTTGTGGAGCTGGAGAAGGGAGAGCTGCCTGTGTCCATATGTCAGGCAGCTGCAGAAGTAGCTCCACACCCTCCATCTCATCAGCTGGGGCCAGTTCTTGCAGGAGACCGGTTGATTTGCTTAGTGATCTCATCTGGGGCTATGGTTCTCAGTGCACTAAGAGACCTTAGTGGCCCTAACCAGCTTCACCTTGTGTCTCCATCCACACCCTCCATCTCTGGGTCCAGGAACTCCATTTAAGATCCACCCAGGACCTTCACTTCTAGTTTGGGCTGTGGGAGATCAGGTCTCCAGCTCAGCTAAAGCCATGCCCAGCCATGGACCTGGGTGACCCCCACTCACAGAATTATGTACCTTCCTTGTTACTGTGGGTCTCCATGGCAATATCTGGACCTGACCCTGATACATGGACCAGCTTCCAAGCTTGGCCTTGGATGTGCCTCTTCACTTCGAGTTTATCTGATGATATTGGCTCTTGGTTGAATCTGGCCACCATCTCTGAACCTGCCCAGCTCCTGTAGTATGGAGTGGATTGTTGTCTGGTGAGACCTCTGCCAGCTGTGTTACTCTTCCTCAGCTCCTGGTTCAATGGCCTCTGCTGCTCCTGGACAAATTCCCACTGCAGATGCCCCTGTCTGCCTTTAATCTCCACTCAGGTGCTATTCCCATGTGCAGCTGTGGTGTCCCACTTCTGAACTTCATGCATGTAAGTGCTGAGAGGAGCAGTTCACAACCAGACAACCTCACTTCTTATTATCTTCTGCTTTGCTTTAGAGCCAGGGGGGATTTCCTCTTCTGCAGGGAGTCCCGTGGGAGTGTTGTAGCAGTGACATCCCTTTGGTACTCTGATGTCTCTGTGTCTTGATTTTAGGCTTGTGGTTCCAGGAATAACATCCTGGGCTGCTGAACTTGCTTTTGTTTCTTGGGGCAATGAAATTCCTAAGCCCCCTGTCAAACGCAGGTTTGGATTTATGCTGCTGTCTCAGAAGCCCATGCTGGGAAAGTGAAATGTAGGATCTAGCCTCTTGCTGCTGTTGGGTGAGACCTGTGTTAACTCCCTTCTTTCACGCAGACCCTCCTCAGGCACAGATGCAGATGAGTCATAGGCTGGACTTCTCATGCCTTGGTGGAAACTAAGAGAGAGGGTGGGGTGATATTTGGTCTGGAAAATCTTAAAACAAATGATTTGTTCCAAGTATGTCTGGGAAAGGAGAACAAGCCAAGGGATGATTTTTTAGATTTGAAACTCTAGCTCTTAGAACTCTTATTTATTTTGTGTTGAAAATTGAATGGGGGATCTGCTTCAAAATATTCCCCTGGCAGAATTAATGAAGAAGCAATGAAAGTCATGCTGGTCTTGTAGGATGCTCCTCAGCAGAAATGCTGCTGTTGGGAGAGGCATATTCATTACCTGGGATCCCCTCACAAACCACTTGGCAATCCCTGCCCCAGACTTGCACGGGGTGAATGGGTGCAGAGCAGAAGGAAAGGCACCATCGTGGTGCTGTGGGGCTCAGTGCAGGAGTCCCATGAGAGGAGCAGGAGGTGGAGAGAGGTGTATATGGCTTGTCTTCCTCATTTATGCAGCTTTCCTGTCCTGATACAGATACCTTTAGATTCAAATTCCACCTAGAAATGTTTCTGTGCCCCAGGAATACTGCTTGTGATCACCAGGAGTTCAGTTCCCTGTCGGTATCAGCTTCAGGTAAGGAGCAGTGTTATGAGCTCTTGATTTTTCGACCTGGACTGAATCCTTAGTTAATTCTTCCTAGGCAGCTTGAGAAGCTGCCTGTGCTGTGTCCACCTGTAGGTTCAGGTTGGAGCCAGGTGACTTTCTTGCTGCTCTCCCATCCTTGCAGGGTGTCACAAGCAGAGGGCAGTGCTGGCAGTGCCCAAATGTCACTCGGGGAAGCTGCTCCAGGGAAAAAATTGCAGGCCAGTGCCTCTTGGAATGCTGTTGGAGAGAGCGAAGGGATGCCAAGAGCAGTAAATAATTTACGTTGGTAAAAACACAAAGCTGGGTGGTCATGGGGTTTTCTTTCTTTTTCCCCCCCTTATTTTGCATCTGTTGATATTTAGAGGCCGTTGGTGGCTGTTTATGCTCAGGCAGTCCTGGCATGTTTCTTGCTTTGTCCTTGGCTGCAGCAGTGCACATAACAAATGTGTTTGAGGCTCTGCAGCCAACGCTGCTGCCTCTGCGTGGGGTGCTTTGTGCTTGTTTGGAGCAGTACCCTTGTGTAGTGTCAAAAGCACACCCACCTTATCTCCTGGTGGGAGAGGTGAGGTTGGGAGGACACCTGTGTCTATGTGAGCCTGTTGGCACTGGAAGGAAGGCTCAGGAATGAGCTAGGGTGGTTTTGCTAGGAGGTTATTATGGGACTAAAGCTTGTCACCACCTCAGTGTGCGTCATATGTCAGATCTCTGCAGCTCCTGCCAAGATCTTAGTGTGGTGGAGAGGGCACTGCTCAGGCTGGGAATGCTGATCATGGTCCAGTGGAAGGAGGGCTTTTTTAGTTTTGTTCTTGTATCTCCCTATTCTCTATGTCCTCAGTCTTCCCCAGTCAAGTCTGGTTTGCCTGTGATAGTAACTGGTGAGTGATCTCCCTGTACTTAACTCAACCTCTTTCATTTTATTTTCTTCCCTGAGGTACAGAGAGTGGCTTGGCAGGCACCTGGCAGCCAAAGTTAACCCACCACCTCCTCAGAAATCTGCTGCTTTAGGCAGTGTTGGCTCTTTTGCACTCTAAATGGTCTGGGACGACTGTTTCTGACTCTTGGAAAAAGACAGGAGACCCAGAGGTGCTCACCACTTCTGGGTCTTACCTGAACTGTGTAGCAAAGTGGTGAAGGTGGCCAAAAAAGGAAAGTTGAGATGGTGGGTTGGGCATCAAGGGAAGCTGCCCAAAAAACTCCCACTGGCAATCCAAGCTTGTCACAAAGAGGAGGGAGAAAAGGCAAACTAGAAAAAGCTGTTTGTTTTAATCTGAAGGGTTTTGTACAGTCTGCTTGCTGTGAGACGGTGCCTTGACAAAGTTCTTCATCAGGTAGAATGAAATGGGGTCTCTGTCCATTCTTTGTGGGCTGCTCTTGCTGGCTGCAGCATGGCCAGTGGCTTTTCTCTAACCCTGGGGTGACGTGTCCTTCCTGCTGCAGTCGCTACGTGCTCTGGGGCCTCTCCCCATCTGGTCCCCATTAGCCAAATGCTGTGTCATCCCAGTGTGTCTGAAATACGGGGCTGTGGGTAATCCTGCCTCTCAGAGGTGGGTGGGAGGGAGCTGAGCAGACACTGGTCTCCAGCATCTAGCAGAGGGCAGGAGGAGAACACCTTGTAAAGGAAGATGGGGAGGGCTGGAGACGAAATGGGCAGAGGGTGTAGAGTAATGGGCTTGGGACCATTTTTTTGTGAGGGGCAGACAGGAGAGTAAAATTTAAAAATATTTAAAGAACTAAGTCTCTCTATTGTATGCTTAGACCTCTCACCCCTGTTCATCAGAGCGCGGCTGGCCATGATGTACCTTCAGCAGTTGTTCCCATCTCCTTCTCTAAGTGGAGCAGCGCTGAGGTGACAGTGCCCTCCTCTGGCCCAGCGAGACGTTCGAGACTCGGGAGAGAGTTCAGAACGGGGACTACGAAGGCAACTGCTCCTACAAACACTCCTCTTACAGAAGGATGTTGGTGGCATGCGTTGCTTTGTGATATTCAGAGCCCTGGCCCGGGCTGTGGAACCTGCAGTGCCTGACTCTGCAGCTACAGAAAACATGATCCATCATGACAGCCCTGGAGTAATGCTGAGTCCCTCACACTGAAGCTCCTGGAGAGCATTCATGGATATTGTGACTCCTCGGTGTTTCCACGTTGCAAAAATATTTTATATTCTTTTCCCTCTCTTTTCTTTCAGATCCTATTTGACCAGGCACAGAGATCAGTCCGGCAGCAGCTGCACAATTTTGTGAAAGAGTGAGTATTTGTCCTTGCTGTTTGGTCTTCAGCTTCTTGACCTTCCATTGCAGCTGTCCTGTGTGCACTGGCAGCAGAGCTGCAGCCTCTCGGAGCAGAAGAGATGCTGAAGGGCAGAGGGAAGGATCTGGTTCGTGTAGTGGTTGTTGCTGTTGTCGCAACACTATCATTGTGTTGCTCTGTTGTCAACCAGATGTCTGACCCCCGCTCATAGTTAAAGCTGGACATGAAGTATAATTCAAGATCAGGGCATCATCTTGAAGCCTGGTAAAGTTCATCTGCAGAGCTGGTCCTCTAGGTCAAACCCATCCCAGAGTTAGATCCCTGCAGAGCAGGGCCAGCTCCACATTTTATGTTATCTTATGTTTGATGCAGAGTTTCCTTAGTGGTTTAACCTGGTGCATGCTTGCAGAAGGAATGACCTTTGCAGCCAAATGACTTTGGGGTCCAGCAGAATCATTGTATTCTTAGCTCTCCTCCTGCTCAAAATTACACCAGCTCTGCTCTTCTGGAGTAAGCCGAGATCTGTCTGGACGGTGACAGACAGAAGGGTGCAGCGAATCATCACTGAGCCTATTGCTCAGAGCTTGACCACTTGTTCAGAATCACTTGCTATTGCAAAGCAAGTTCAGGATGCCCTGCTGTGGCCGATGCAGGATATTGCATATTAAGGACGTTAACTTGCCCGTGGCAGGTCCAAGGTGCAGAGGAGCTGGGTCCAGGAGGTTAACTGGTGGGGACGGTCTGTACCTTTGACCTTGACCGTTCCATTGCTGCAGGAGCATGTTTCCTCTGAATGCCTCTTTTCCCCAGGGTAGGTATCTAGTGCAGGATGGGCTCCTGAGTGAGTTGAATATAGGTCAGAGAGGAACCAAGGCCTTCAGTTAAGCAGGAGCTGGTTGCCATGGGAACTGGCAATTGCCTGTGAATCCCTCAGCAGCTGTCTGCTTGGAGGAAGGGGGTCCCTGGCTGCCCCCCACCCCTTTTCTCATCCCCATCTTCTTGCCTAGCACTTGCCCTACCCCTGCTTTCTCTAGTAATTTCTCTGATGAGCTCAGATTTAATCTGTTTAAGGCTGGCAGTAGGAAGGGGGAATTTCACCTTCATTTTAGGGCTGTTACCCTTTCAGCATCTCTACAACTTACTCTTTTTTTTTCACTTGTGCTGCTCAACCTCTCTGCTCCCAGGCCCTGGTGCTTTGATATTTGCATTGCTCCTGCCCTCGGTTGGAAAATAAACTCTGTGCTTGGGACCATATTTGAATAATCCACCAAAAGCCAATTTGCAGCTTCCCAGCTGATGATGGGAACAAAGAAACGATGGGAGCTCTGCCTTGCCTGTGCTTGGTGGGCAAGATCTACCCTCTAACCTGACCTCCTGGTTGAATTCCTTGGTACAGATGGGAGAAATCAGCTCGCCCTGCCCATGCTGTCAGTAGCCAAGTGTCCTGTGACTGCCTTAGCCACAGACCTTGCTGAGCAGGAGGGTTTTGCTGGCCAACTCTTGTGGTTGCAGTCATGCTGCTGCAGCCTGGCTTAGAGCTAGCTGAGATTTCCAGCAGTATCACATGCCTCTGAACTCCTGCTCCTCTTTGCTGGGGATAAGCACAGATGAGGAGGCCATTCTTACCAAAACTGGATCAGACTGTGTAAAATCCCCACACCTTTTGCTGCAAGTGACCCCAAAAATACAAGAAGTGATGCTGGTTTTCTCCTGTGAATGGAGCTACATGGCCATGTAGCTCAGCAGACCAGTAACCCAACCACCTCTGCCTTCCTTCATCCATACTCTACCTGCCCATGGTAGGCTCTTTTGGCCAGAGGCTGTTCCATACATAAGTATATGCAACTTAAAACAGTTTGCCACAGGGCAGAGTTTAACATCTACTGTCTGTCAGGTTCAGCCGAAGCTCTTCGTGTTCTGTAGAATAAGTGGATGTTACTTATTTTCTAATATTTTTTCACTACCTTGTTATAACAGTTTATAATTGAGGTAAACAGAGCTCCCCTGGACAGAAAATAAATGGTTGTGTTACGGCTGCTGTAAGTTAGTGTTGCTGCTCTCAACTCCTGAGGAGCCAGGGCCACTTGTAAGAGCTGATCTTCAGGAATTGCTGTCCTCACTTCTTTGTGGCCATGCAACTCAAGTTGTGCCTGAGTGGTGCCTGCTATTTAATTAAAAGAAAACAGCCATACAAACTAAAAAAAAACCCTCTGCCTGTCACTGTGTCTTTATAGCCCCCTCCCTGCCAAGCAGCCCCTGATCCCCTGTGAGGTCTCTAAGTGTAAATAAAACTCTCAAAGTTCCCACCGTGGATCTTGTATGTCCAAAAGCGAATGTAAATAAAGGCACCCGTTACACAAAGGAAACAGAATAGTCCCATGTCTGGATTTCACAGCCAGAATCAGCTAGAGCTCCCCATGAACAGCCTGCCTGCCCTAGTTGAATGCCCTGCTCTGAATTTGTAAAGTATCTGGTTTTAGTCTTTTCACAAAGTGAAATAGGAAGCGTGTGTTTTCACAGGTAGATTCTGAAATGTTCTACTTGACACTTACTCTGAGGACTATCTTTAGAGCTGGATGCCATCTGGCCTGGATTTCTGGCTGCTGTCCTTGGAGACAGGGACCTTAAGGCTTTGAAGGCAGTATGTAAAGTCCAAGATCTTTCCTTGCCAACTCTCTCTAAAAAAAAGACTGTCTAGAGTTAATCTGGAGTCAGTCAAGCTGGACATGCTCAAGCTTGGTGGGGTGATTTAGGATCCCAGTGGCATCTGGAGCAGGATTTCGGAGTGATCACAGAGTACCTGGTTGTAGCTCTCCCTGCTCTGCTGGCATCAGGGATATTCTGTCTGCTTTGTAACGATGATTCTCATCATCTCCTCTTCTTTGGGTTCCAGTGATGTCCGGAAATTCAAGGAAACTAAGAAACAGTTTGACAAGGTGCGAGAGGACATGGAGATTTCACTGGTGAAGAATGCTCAGGCACCTCGGCACAAGCCCCATGAAGTGGAGGAGGCAACGGGCACCTTGACCATAACCAGAAAGTGTTTCCGGCATCTGGCCCTAGACTACGTGTTGCAGGTTGGTGTCTGTGTCCCCAGCTCTCACTGGATCTCCCAGTACAGAGCAAGACATCCCAGGCAAATTGCTCAATGTAGGGAATGAAGAAGTTGCAGGATGAGAGGGTGGCAAGTGGAGTCTTACCAATGGGTTCAGAATGGTACTGAATTACTCTCTGAGTCCATCTCAGCCTGCTAAGAGACATGAAAGCAGTGACCTGATAGATTAAACGTCTCCTCCACATGATGCCAGATTGCACTCTGGGGTCACTGGTCAGCCTACATACAGATACCAAGCAGTGACCTTAATCAGTAGCAGCCCAGGTCAGAATATGTATCTATGCTGTTTCCTCCTTTATTCTACCTGGAGCTCACCAGAACTGTCTTTTCAGAAACTTAGCTTTCTGGAGCTGTCCATGAATAGTTTGTGGTTTGCTGCTGGGGGCACTGCAGCAGGTTGTTCATGCTTAGATCTCCCTGCCAGACTGCTCAGTGCTCCTGATGCTGAGAGTCTCCTCTTGATTCCTTCACAGATCAACGTCCTGCAGGCCAAGAAGAAGTTTGAAATCCTGGATGCGGTAAGGGCTCTCTGTGTTTTCTGTGGCTGCTCTCAGTGACTCAATGAAAGGCAGCCCTCTCCATTTCAGGTTGCGTGGGTCGACATACCGACTCCTCGGTCTGCCCTGGAGATACTGTCTGGGACTGCTCTGGGGGCTGCAGGTATGCTAACGGGAGGGGAGAATGAAGGACCAGCAAGATACTCCACAGGCCAGGACTGCAGGGGACTTTCAGGGGTGACAGACACTGCTTTTGCTGCTTTGTGCTCACAACAGGGGTTACCTGATAGTGTGGAAGGATTTGTGAGAGGAAGGAAAAAAGAAGAGGGAGAGGCATCTAATGGATAGATTACTTTGGGAAGGGACAGGGTTAGACCTTGAAGAGACTGGTTTGTGGATAATAAGGGATAATAAGGACTTTTCACACTCACTTTGTCCCAGAACCTGTTCTGACCTTGCTGTTCTTTCCTTCTGCAGATGCTGTCCTTCATGCATGCCCAGTACACCTTCTTCCAGCAGGGCTACAGTCTTCTCCATGAACTGGATCCCTACATGAAGAAACTTGCCACAGAGGTGAGGGGACAGGAAATATGGTTGTACCTCTTCCCCCCGACAGGACATCCTCATCCTTTCCTATGCAGCTACCATCCTTGGTAATCAGGGAGTGGTTGGAGCATCGTGCGTGTTGGATGAGCCATGCTGCACTGTGGGGTGGCAGCCAAGAGCTGTGGTTACTTTCAGTGCACACCCAAACACAGCCCCTTTTCCCTCTCGTGGGGACTTATGATGTTAAGCAGGGCTGGTGTAATCCCAGAGCAGGGCAGCAGAGATGGACAGTGGCCTATAAACCTCCTTCCTGACTTTTATACCTGGTGTTTTCCTCCCTGCCTTTAGCTGGACCAGCTGGTGATTGATTCTGCCGTGGAGAAGAGGGAGATGGAGCACAAGCATGCACTGATACAGCAAAGGGTGAGTGCTGGGACTGCAGCTTGGTGCAAGCAGCACTTCTTTCGTTCTGTGTAGTTGTCAGGATTGCACAAGAGGCAACTGCCCTCTGATATGGGGCTTTCCAGGGTCAGTCCTTTGCAGCCTGGAGCAGCAGCAGAAGTTGTTGAGATGAGAATAATAAGCCTGTGGATGCTGAGAAGTCTAGCCAGTAAGGTCCAGCAGACCAAGGCGTGGATGTGCTCCTTTGGCATCCAAAGACAGCACTTGCTGCAGGGCCTTTTCTTCATTCCTAGTGAGCTCAGACTGCACGGAAGTGATGATAATGGGTTGTGGGGGAGAGCGAGCAGGACTCTGCTGTTTCTGAGAGGAGTGTGCTGCAGTGAACTTCTTCCATGCAAGTCTGCTCCAAACTGCAGTTCAGATGATTCTTGCTTAGCTCCTGTGACATGACACAGCTACAGCCTTGGGCAGCACAGCTTTGGAAAGGTCCATGGGGACCCAACAAGCTGTTGTTTTCAGCCGAGCTGTGCTAACTCACTACTTGTGTGCTCTCACCTGCTGTAATTGGGTGTAACCACCAGGAACTGGCAAGATAATAGGATTTATTATCAGAAAAGTCTGAGCCTTCAATAGGGAGGCATCTTGGCTTAATGTGGGCTCTGATTTTTCCAGACCATTCATCTGGGAATTACTTCAAATCTGAGGCTTGTAGAAGTGTCAACTAATTTTGTTGTTGTTGTTGTTTTCCTTTTCCTTCTCTTTCTCCATGGATTGCTGTGCAGACCCTCCTGCAGGTGAGTACCCACATCTATTTCCTTCTGGCATCTACTGCTCAGAATTAGCACTTTGCTGCTCTGGGTATTTACTCAGCTCTGCCTTTGAAAGCAAAATAAAGAAACCTTGCCATAGCACTAGTGCTGTAACCTGAACTCCAGAGATGCCCTTTTAAAGCCCAGTTTCAAATGAGTTTTCTTTCATCCATCCCACAGTTGCTTTCAGTCCTATGCAAAAAAAAAAAAAAAAAAAAAAACAAAAAGGTTTTGGTTCCCCCTATTCTGTGTGGGGGTCAGCAGTGCTTGGTGGGCATTTAATGCATGTTTGGTGTCCTGGAGACTTTCTGGACCGTGGGGAGTGAATTAGCTACACAGGCTCATAACAGTGTTTGTGGACTTTGAGCACACACTCTCATGCTTTGTGGGCACAGTAATTGGGGATATCAGAGAGCCCTAAGAAATAGTTGTTGATGAGCCAAGCCCTGAGCAGGAATTGCTAAGGAGTCCGTATCTGGCAGGCGCTTGAGTGGATCGATACCTCTCAACAGGAGGAATTTAAGTAGCTGTTGTTTTCTTCCTAAATGCTCTCTCTCAAAATTATGGTAACCCATGAAATGGAACCATAACCAGATTTAAAAGCTAATGACAGACATTGCCTGTGAATCAGCCCGGGCATTTGCTCCCTCTGGTTAAGTGTTCTGAGGGAGGCGTAAATCCATTTGTGAACTCCCAGTTCTTCTGGGACTCTGCTGGAGTGATGACTTCATCTGAGGCGACATGGAAAGTCTCTCTAGCACAGTTCATTTCAGTTAAATCTTGTTACCTGGCTTTGCTGACTGGACCAGCAGGGAATGAAACAGAGGTCAGGTTCCAAGAGGCAGAATGAGCAATGACTCTCCATCAGGGTACAGAGGCACAGAGCTTTGGCTCTCTGTGTTGTAAGAGCTGAACATCCCTACTGCCATCCAGGATTTAAAGCTTCCTGCCTGGAAATGTTATGAGACTGCTTTTCAGCTTCTCTGAGGCAGTGCTGCTTCTCCCTTTGTAATGGAGCATGGCACTCTGGGGCTGGTGAGCATCTTGCCATCTCCAAAGGGAGCACAGCATCTGAGTATCTGTCTTTATGCTGAGCCCAGAACACCCTCTGGTCTCTTGGAAAAAAAAATTGGAGATTGGGTTGTGCTTAATTAGAGAGGAGTGGCAGAGGTATCCTTTTTTTGCCTCGATTCAGTGTTTTCCCAAACAGCTTGCTAAGGCATAACCGAAATGGAGGGAATCCAGTTTAAATAATACACTTTGAAGTGTTCTTGGGGTGGGGGAGCTGTGCAGATTCTGAAGTAGGGCCTTGCTCAGTGAATTGTCTGTGGGCAGCTTTATGAGGCATGGATGGCAGCCTGCTAAGAACCAGGTTCAGAAGGAAGTGGTCTGTGGCATTTTGTTTCATTATTGTTTTAATTAAAATTAACTTGACAGGAAAGAAACTCGGCACAAATCTTGACTATTTCCTTTGATGCTGGAATTCAAGTGCCTTTTTCCTGTGCCACCCTTTCCCCACAGAACATCTGCCACCTTTGGGGCAGATTCCTAGGGCAGCTGTCATTTCAAACTGTCATTTTAACCTCTGCCCTCTCTGCTTTCCTGGCTCCAAATCCTTAAAGATTGCTATTTGCAGCTTTGCACTTTATATGGAAATAACGCTCACTTATACAAAAAGGGTTCTGATAAAATCAGCAAGAAGAAAGGAAGAGTCTCAGGTTTTTATGGGCTGCAATAAATATTTAAGTTCCCCTCCTGTTGTGCAAAGAGAGGAGAGCTCCAGCATGGAGGCTGGGGGTGCCTGTGTGCAGGGACTGCAGGAACGGAGCACGTTTCTGCAAATGCTGGAGAGATAATCTTGCAGCTTCCCACGTTTGTGTGTTGAACTAAACTGGCTTAAAACACACATGTAATGAGTTTGTAGGTTTTTGTGTGGGCTCAGTTGCTTCAGATGGATGCACAAAATCTGCTTTGCAGCCTCACACCTTATTCCCCGGCCCGGAGTAGTGGGGAAAGCAACTGTGCTTCTGCTGCCTGTTTGCAGGGGCAGGGAGGCTGGAGTGCCAAGGCAGAGCTCTCTGCCTCACTGAGTCCAGCTGGTAGATAACAAACCAGGGGCCATATGGTGCCTCAACACCCTGAGTTCTGTGGCTGCAGCAGAGCAGGGCTGGAATCGGTGGCCAAAGGCTGGCTCTGCTCCGGGGAGCTGGGGGAAGCAGACCCTGCTGCCAGCGGACAAGCTTGGCTCTGTTAAGGTCAGGGAGGCATTTGGTGAGCATCTTCCCGTCAACTTTGCTCTGTGTTGCCTGGCTTCCCCCGTCCCTTCTGTGCCTCCCTGACAGCTGTATGGTAATTAGCCCTTGCTCTAAGCTGATTGACTGTGAATAGGAGGCATGAGGAGGGGGTAAGCAGGTGGTCCCCAGAGGCCAGGCTTCCTTCCCCTAGTGCCCCTTGCTTTGACAGGAGCCAAGGGCAGAGCTTAAAGCTTCCCAAAAAGGAGTAGGAGGGGTAAAGGAGAAGGGGCTGAAAAAGAAATCCCTCCTTCCCCATCAGCCCACGGTGCTTAGCAGAGACGCTACTCTAGAGAGCGAACAGTGAGCGAGAGAGAGGACACAGAGAGCTGCTCTCCAGGCAAGAGCAGCAAAGCTTTCCTTGCAGCTGGCATCATGAAGATTTTCGGCAGGCTTGAATACCTCCTGGTAAGGAGACTATGGCAGGGTTGGTCTGACCTGGGGAGAAAGTTTAGAGGGCACTTTTCTCTGGGGTAGCAAAGATTGTGCTTGTAGGACTTTGCGTGCTGATGTGACCCAAAGCAAGTACAGCTTTATTACTGCAGAGAACAAATGTGTTTGGTTCTGTTTCTGGGATGGAAAAGCTCTGGGACAGGGCACAGATCTCAGTGCATCATCTGCTGGCAGGGAGATCATTTATTTAGCATTAGGGAATCCAAGGAACAAAAGGTCTGTAAATGGGATTTGGCTGGAATGAATGAAAGCTGTCTGCGCGGAACAGGAATGTAGGTGGGGGAGCCTTCCTCCAAATACCATCTGGATTGTACACAGTGTATACACAGAGGTAAAACCAGCCAGCCAGAGAAAAGGTTGAAATGTTGAAGAGAACAGAATGTGCATGCACTGCTATTTATGTGGAAGGGGGGTGTGCACCTTTAGGGAATGTGAATATTCCTCTCAGTTATGTTCTCCTTACGACTGAATAGCCAAACCAGTCGCATACAACTTCTAACTCAGCTCCAGGAGAAGTTCCTTCAATGCATGGATGTATACATAGTGTTGTCGGAGTGTATATTATATTGTTGTTACATACTGAGTATCATTGGTTAGTTAAAAATGAGAGCACTTTTGGATAGAGCCTTTGTCTGCCATGAGCCGTGCGTGGATCGTGTGTGTTGTCGCTTATCCAAAATGATACTGATTGAAAATAAAATAATGTGGAGGCTTGGTAGGAAAATGTTTCTCTAAACAGTGAAAACCAGCTGGACTGAAATGATTGACTGGTCCTGCTTGCTTGGTTTTGATAGTGTTATCTATCAGTAGAAATCAAAACGTTGTCCAGAAAAGGGCAGCATTGCTAATTCCACGTTGAATTGAACACTGAGGGAGTAGTGCTATGGCTTTTTCAGGGAGGACCATTGCCATAGTGAATGTGGTTTAAAGAGTTTCAAGGGAATCTTAATACTTTAGATAAATTTCCTATCTGTCCTCAGGTAGGAGCTGTGCTCTTTGGGATAGGAATGAACCTAGAAACAAGACTTTCTTACTTTGGTGGGTCTGTTCTTAGTCAGGGCTCCTTACTTTGAAGGCTTCCCCCACCCCAGCTGAGGATTCCAGGCTGATGAGGGGCATCTTCACTCTTCATATGAAGTCTGTTCACTGAAGCTGGAGGTTTATTTTATTTCATCAACCATTTGCTCTCTATGACAAGCTGGCTTCACAGGAGCTATTGAAGAGCTTGTCTGGCCTCTGCAATGCAAGCAGCCTCTGCGTGCGCTGTGTGGAGATGGACAAGGGAGCTCTTAACTGAGTGGACCATGAGGCAACCTTCAAATAGGGTTTTCTCTTTATTTTTTTTGTTTTCTTTATTTTTTTTCACAGGCCTCTCTGTGCCTGTGCTGGGTTTTTGCTTTCCATTTGCTGTTTTGAAAGTGTCTGCATTAATTTCCTTTTTTTTTACATCCCTATGGATCTGTCTCTTGGAATGTGTTACTTCGTTGTTGCTCTTGCAGCATTCACTGTGCTCCCATGGAAACTATTGTGATGTCATTTCTAAAAGAATATTCGTTCCCAGCCAGGCTGGTGTGTGAACTCAGAGTGACAGAACTGAGAAGGGGAGGGGACAGTGAGAGAAGATTGGTGTGATTTACTGAGTTGGTGAAGGAAAGGGAAGCGGATGATGGCAGGGATCTGGTTGCTTATTCTGGAAGACATCTGATGTGTTTTCCCAATGTCTGATCCAACATGTCCCTGCTGTTGCTGATCATGATGGCATGTGCAGTTGTAGCCAAAGCCATTCAGATCCCAATCCTGGGAAGCCTTTTCTGTGTCAAGTAAAAACTTTCATATTACAGAGACAATGAGGTGCTAAATGCAGCCTTAATAAATCGGTCCAAACTCCTGCTCTGTGTACACTGCAATGATGGGAAGGATTTGCTAAAAGGTAGCTTAAAATCTCATGTGTTAGCAGGAAAGGGGAAAATAGGGGATGAGAGGAAATGTGTGTGTGCTCTTACCCTGCTTTAAGGGTAGGATTTGTATCAAGAAAGTAACTTTGAATGTTGTAGACTGGGTGACCCATTCCTTCACCTCCCAGACCTCGTGGGCTTTGTTTGCAGGACTGGAACATTTTAATTCCTAGTTCTATGCAGAGCCAGACAGTCCAGGGATGTGCTGCATCCCTTGGAAGAGTCACAGAGAGACTCACTAATGGTATAGTGGATGATGTGCTTGGTAGGAGCAGTGTCCATCTGCCTGAACCCTTTGACTTAATTCCCAGAATTAACAAGATCAAAACCCTTTTGTGTCACTGAATAGAACAGATAGAGGCACATTAAGGGTGGTTCTGCCAATTAAGGGGCTTCATTGTCACCTATCTGTGTGTATCCAGTGGTGGCACACGATAGATGATGTTTAAACACCATTGGCAAGGTGATCTTCTCAGACCATTTTGAAGCCAGCTTTGACCTGGAATCGGGCTTCAACAGACTCTTTTTTTTTTTTTTTTTTTTTTTTTTTTTTGTCCAGAAATTGTTCCTTTTCAATGGCTGTTGCAGGAAAGTTCCCTATATGGGCTAGAGGAAGATGATGTGCCTGGGAATCCATTAAGCCCATAGTTTAAACTCACCCTAGTGTGCTGGAGGTTTCCCAATTGCACTTGCTGTGATTTGCCTTTCAGCTACCCGAGCTGTTTCTGTGCACTCCCCTCTTGGCCTTTGCCTTGGCAATGAAAGGAAGAATGATACTGATCAAGGAGATAATTTCTGGCTTTTTTTTCATCTTCCTCTTTCCCTGACTTTGTCTCTCAACACTCTCAATAACTGTAGCAAAGACTTCATGTCCTTCCAAGCAGAGCACAGTGGAATGGAACAAAGTGCCCCTGAGGATCAGACTGCTGTATGCCCTGGGGATAAAAGGCAGACTGGTCCTTATTATCCCTTGTATCTCCCCCTTCATTTGAACCTGCTTTACAAATGCAGCTTACAGCTCTGGTCAATGGTGGCTCTGCCCTCAGCTGCCCTCCAGTAGTTCTGTTAATGGCAGTGGAGTTGCTCAGGAATTACACCAGCAGAAACATGAACAGAATTTGGCCTGGGGATGTTTCCTAACCAAAGAAAGAACAAGGAAGAGAAATATCTTCCAAGTAATGCAGAGCCAGCTATTCTTCCCAGCAGTGTGTTCCTGTGTTTGGACACCAGCATCTTAGCTGTGTAGTGCTGGTGGTTTTGTGTATTAAGTTTCTCTTTCTAAAGCTGGGCTTGGTGCAGGTTAGAGTTCTTCAGACAAGGAACGACTCCATGTGCCTCTGGCTTTGCCCGTTCGATCTGTAGAGATGTAATACAGTAGTTGATCAGGTTAAATTCACACCTAGCTTGACTCCACTGGTTTTTAGTGGATTTACTGGAGTGACGTATGTGGCCCATCTGTTCCTCCTGCACTCATCAGCAATATATCCTTCTTACCATCATGCTGCTTGATTCTGTAAGGACAGCTGAAGAAGCCAGGTAATTCTGTTTAGACCCTCCCTCTTATTTTTACTTCTTCCACTTAGCTGTGCCTTACTTTGTGGTCATTTTAAGATGTTCTTGGAAGGGTTTTGCCCTGCACTTGCTGTGCACTTCTCAGCAAGGTCCAGACTTTTGGACGTTTGCATTATTTATTATAAACTGGCACAGATTAAGTTTATAGATTTGGAGCAGCTCTACAAAAATCACACATTCAAATATCTACAGGTTAGGGGAAAATTCCCTCTGGTCTTTGTTCTCAATAGGTATGTGAAAAACATCTGTAGAAGAGGACCCCCATGGGATTCACCCTCTCATGGCAAGGAAATTTGGGGCTGAGCAGACCTCTCTTAATTGGGTGCCTTACAGCAGTTTCCAGTCTCTAATTGGACATCATGCTGTCTTTCCAAGGAATGACTCAGTCCTGTCCCATTATATCTTCTCCTTCTGTATCAGTATTATTATTATGATGACACCTCCCAGGCAAGCTTGCATCTCTGAGCATGAAAATAACTCATCTTAATGAGAGTGAAGTGCCTGTTGCCTAGCAACACAGCATCACAAGGGTCTTCCTATGCTGAGCTAGGAAAGGCACTTAAGTTAATGGGGCTGTTTGCACTGCACTGTTGTGTCTTTGAACCAAGTAGTACAGGGGGAAATATTTTCACTCAGGAGAAAGGGAGGTGTGTGTAGAATGTATCATTAGAGTGGAATCAGCGTGCAAAGAGACAGTGCCCCTTAGTTCCCCACGTTAGATGGGAACATTTAGGTTCCATGACCTAGTTTCTCTTGGGAAAGAGGCAGACCCCTGCCCAGGGAGAAGAATCCCATGTTCTGTGAGAGCAGCTGCTATTGTCTCAGCTCTGCATCTTGCTC
This sequence comes from Megaceryle maxima, assembly GCA_024605025.1. NCBI lineage: Eukaryota > Metazoa > Chordata > Aves > Coraciiformes > Cerylidae > Megaceryle > Megaceryle maxima. Next base: position 62,364 of record JANHGN010027267.1, read on the forward strand.
ACCAGCTGTCAGAATCCATGAGATCTGTCTGATGAATCAGTGCCAAACCTGACAAAGCAGCTCTGACTGGTAGCAGAGCAGAGAGAATTGAGGGAGCACAGATTGGAGATGGCATATGAGAATAGCTAATGAAAATGGAATTGATAAGTTTTCCCCTCTAGAAACCATCATGCCTGTTTCCCTTGTATGAAAAGGCTGGGGTTTGTTCTGACCCTGGCCTCTTGCAGAACAGAGAGGTGGCAGCAGTATCTCTAATGCAGCTGGGGAAAAGCACCTCTATTGCTTATTCCCCCCCATTGCAGATTGCCTCAAATATTGGGAATTTTTAGCCCTCAGGATAAGCTACCTGCCTTTCTCCTTATCAGCTACCAGAGCAGGGAAATACAGCATGTAGAGTCCTTTCCTGCAAACAAGAGGGACAGATGAATTATCCTTGTTCCAGTAAGCTTATGACTGCTATTCATAGCTGCAGCCCACTAAGGCCCAGGGATATGCTGGCACAGGCAGCTCTGCCTGAACCTTGGGATTTTGACATCGATGGTTTTCTTTCCTTGATGTTTTCTTTAGGCTCATTTCCATCTCCATCCTAGTGAGCATGGTCATGTTAGAGCTTGTCTCTTTTTATCTGCAGGACTTCTCCTATGATGACTCAAAGGTGGAGTTTAATGTTGATGCCCCAAATGGTGTGGTGATGGAAGGCTACCTCTTCAAGAGAGCTAGCAATGCTTTCAAAACATGGAACCGGTGAGTAATAACTTGTACCCACTTCTCCTGAGAGAAACAGTAGCTCAGGGGAGAGATTAATGTAGCCTTATCAACCCCTGGCTATGTGGCACCAAGTCAGCTCAGAGCAAAAGAGGAGTTAGCATCTGCTTCATTGCAGCCGTGTTTTAAGACCACATAAATTTTTTACCAGCATGTTATAACTCATGTGCTGAGCTTGCAAAGCAATTTGCTTTGCAGTTCTTTGATATTGGCCTGTTGAAGACGTGTACATGAATCAGTAAAAGAGATGGATGCTGTGTAGTTTACGTATGTGATTATTTTCCTCTTCAAAACCAAGTGTGCTTCTTTCTGTGAAGCTGTATTGTCCTCTGAGGCTGCATCACAGAACGAGCCAGCTCGTGTCTTGCTGCATCTTAATGCCAGGAAAAAAAACAGAAGTGCCTTCCACAATGGCAGAATGACCAGTTTCCATGCAGGGAAGACAGGACACCGTGCAGCTTGAGTCTTGCCCTAGGAAAGCTGTAAATTTATAACAGTTAAGAGAAGAACCCTAACACAGCAGGACATGCCACGAGCATCAAACCTGCCTATTGTGGGGAGATACGTGAAAGTGGAAATATCAGCTGGGAGCTGAGAAATGGCTTTCTGTGCACTGACCCTGCTCTTAATAATTTATAAATATTTCATCTGATAGGTCACTGAGAACACCAAGCTCATACCCCTCCTGCACTAGTCAGGAGCCTCTGCAGCTGCCAGAGCCCTTGGGGAAAATGGAAGCAAAGGTTTCATGTTCTAGCCTTGCTCGATATCTGTGCGTTTAGTTTCCCTTGAGATAGTCAATGGGTTTCATCCACGGCTGTGCAAAATGATTCAGACCCTTCCAGTGAGTTTCTAATGCATGAGATCAATACCTTTTTGACCTACATTTCCTCCTCTCTCGTAACAGGGAAATGATACAATACAAAGAGATCTATTCTATGCATCCCATAGCCAAGTAAAGTATATACCATAGCAAGGCTGGAATGTGCTGCTGTTAGACTTGGGGATAAATAAATCCTAAATGGTTGAGTGAACAGTTTGTGGTGTGCACAGAAACTGCCTGTAGTTGCATGGAAAAAAAGACTTGAAATTATTAGAGAGCTCCAAATTGGTTAGATAAGCAATTCCCTCTGAAGCTTCCCCTAGTACTGTATAATTTTGTTACCCTTCAGGCTTTCTGGTTTCCTGACAGTTAAGTACAAAGTTTGCACCTGAAGGAATCACAAACTTCTGCAGCAGTCACAACCAGAGCATCGTGGTGGTTGATTTTGGTGCTCACAAGCAGTTGCACTGGGAAGGTGTCTTGCCTGAATTTCTATCAACCTTTCAGGATTTCCTCCTTGATGTTTCCTAAGCAAAGTGTGTCCTCGGTCCATAGCATGGCTGCTTTCCCTCACCCCATGTGTTTTTGCGGAGCAGAAGGTCCTTACAAAGTGCATCAGGTTAATGTCAAGACCCGTGCTTGAGTCTTGAGGGGGAGAGGAACAGTTCCAGGCAACTCCCTTCTAGCAGATCCCCTGGCTATGAATTCAAGGGTCACTCCAAAGGGCACTTATCCCAGAGGGAACATGACCCTCTGGGATTTTCTGGTTTTCCTGGTGTCTGAAGTGTTAGCTTGTTAATGTCATGTTAGTCAAACCTTAGTATCAAGGTTTTCCCTGTCCCTCAAATCCCAGCTGTCCTCCCCATAGCCTCCCACATCCCAGTCATACACAATCTGTATCCTCCTTGCAACCATCTCTGTCTCCTCAGTCCCACCCACTCTTAGCCATATCTGCCCAGATCTTAGCTATTCACAGCTCCTGTAGCCTACTCATCACCTTCTTACTGTCACTCAGCACTGTTAGTGCCTCCCCCTCATGTGAGCGGGAGGGGGTGGGCAGATAACAGCAAATTCCCCAGTTCAGGATGAATTGGGTGGGGAGCCAGCACCAGGCAGAGATGCTTGCTCTGGCATGACGAGGAGAGCACGGCTGCAAGGAGCAGAGACCAGAACCTGAGACGCTTTCTGCTCAGCTTCATGTGACAGCAGAGACTGCTTCTGTCACAGCAGCTCAGGATGATGCAGAACAGTAATAGCTCATCAAAATGGGCTCCCACATAGATGGGATGGCCTCTGGTTATCTGTATTCTCCCACTTCTCTGTGTCAAGTCCTTTTATTGTCTTTTACCCGATTAATATTTCAACAGTGGCAAAAGAAAGAGAATGCTGTCTCATCTCATTTTCCCAGAGAACCTAGTTCTTTTCCAACCAGAGTGTGTAATGCCTGCTCTAAATGACTTCCTGCTGCAAGCCTCTGACTCTCTATGCTCAGGTATTTCCAGAACCTTTTTCCTGAAGCTCAGTAATGGTTGTGGCTTCCATGTCCCTCTGAAGATGATCAGGTTGCTAGATCTTAGGCTGTATCTTGGAATGAAGAAGTGACTTGGGGGTTTGGATTTTGCACTGAAAATGGAGATAGGAGGGGATTATCTCTGCTATTGGCATCACCTTCTGTCATTTGTGTTTTAATGGACAGCTGCTAACTGGTGATTTTTTGGCTCCTAAGAAGGTAGGCTCCCTTTGCACATGTCCACCTGTGCTCCAGCCGTAGGAGAGAGGAGCTTTGGCATCGTTTGGCCTCCCATAGGCAGTTGTGGGTACAGAGAAATCAGCCTGGTGGGTAGTGTAGCCTGTAGGAGCAGCAAGATGGGCAACTCGTTTGTATTATTTTCTCCATCACTATTTGTAGAGCTGCCAGTTAGCAGGGTTTTCAGAGGTGGATTTTTTTCTTTTTCCCACCTGGAAGCTTCTCTGTGTCAAGGAATTTCTGTCTGGGCTTCTGGCAGTACACTTGGAGAGGCAGCAGGCACACTGCATCTGCCATGGCCTGGGCAAGTTATCCAGCTTCCCCAGTAAATGTCAAGCGTGCTCACTGTGCTCATGTCCAAGTATGTGCAACACATCCCATGGGCACTGGATTTACTGCCTGCACCAGGGCCAGTGTGCACACACAGGCATCAGGACTTTGTAAGCAGCAGTGCAGGACTGCCCTACTCCTTTGCTTCTTCCCATCTTTCCTTCCATCCTTCTCACTGTACACTGGTATTTCTGGAACACCTGCCATCATCTCAATGCCAGAGTCATTCCCTAAGGCTGTAAATCCTTTGCTTTCTGAGGGAGGGTGCTGGAGAAGTGTGAAGGTTTTCTGGTGACATTACTTTCTAGCTTCTTGGAACAAATTACACTGTTTTTAAAATGGAGAGGTACCCTGCTTGGCCACAGAAGAAACTGCCTCTCTGCAGCTCTGCTGTTCACTTGTCCTGATGTCTGTCTGTCTGTCTTCCCTCAGGAGGTGGTTCTCCATACAGAACAGCCAGCTGGTGTACCAGAAGAAGCTAAAGGTCAGTGAGGCTACCCCAGATGACACTGGCAGATTAGCCAACTTGTCTGGTATCCTACTTTGCTGGGGATTTCTGCACCGCAGCAGAGGAGTTGGCAGGGTGGAATTGGATCAGAAGGACAACAAGACCACTCTGGCATTATTGTGCTCCAAAGTTAGACTGTACTAAGTGGCAGCAGATGGTGTTTGCCACAATCTAAATATTCCTGTTCAGCAGAGGAAGGTGGAGTTGTCCCAGATAAACCCACCACTTCACGAGCGTGTTGTCCCATGCTTTCTGTATTATCCCTTCCTCTTGCTGCAGATACCTGGTGGTGGGCTGACTCTGCTCTTTCTGGACTCAGCATACACCACCCAGCAGGGCTTGGGAATGATTTTTCTGAGAGGCCTGACTGACACAGATTCAGGGAACCAACAAAGCCACCTGTTCTCACCCTTTCAGGATGTCCTCACGGTAGTGGTGGAAGATCTGCGGCTCTGTACTGTCAAGCCATGTGAAGACATAGAGAGGAGGTTTTGCTTTGAGGTCGTCTCACCTACCAAGTAAGTTTGGTGGCTTTCCCTCAGCATTCCTCATGGTAGCTGGACTGTGCATGGAACTGCAAGAGGTTAGGTTTGAGCAGGTGCTGCCCTGGGCTGTTAAATGTTGACTGGGAGATGCCATTGCCTGTACTCCAGAGTCGCTCTGAAGTTCATCAGCCATCAGCATAAGCCAGGTCTAGGCCACGCATACGTAATAAACATATAGACAGTGAAGCTGGCAGTGGTCAGCTTTTCAAAACACCTGGCAGACCTTCTTGTCCCCTCTTCAGTAACTGCGTGTCTGACAGTGCAAGCTCGAAGGATTCATTTTTTTCCCCCCTTTTGCTGGACAAATCAGGGTGCTGCCCTCATTGGAATGTCTACGCTGAGGACAAAGTGGAACAATTGTGACCAAAACGTGCACTGTTTGCTCTTTCCAACTTGTTTCCTTCCTTGCCAGGAGCTGCATGCTGCAGGCTGACTCGGAGAAGCTGCGTCAGGCCTGGATTCAGGCTGTTCAGGCGAGCATCGCCTCTGCGTACCGGGAGAGTCCTGACAGCTACTACATTGAAGTGAGTGACTACATTGAAGTGAGTGACTACATTGAAGTGAGTGAAGGGCTCGGGGAAGATCTGGAGTCATGTCTCAGAGCCCTGCTAGTGGGTTTCTGGGCTGTGGGTGGACCATTTGGAAATATTATCCTGCTCTCAAGGAAGGGAGATGATGTCAGTGCTAACTCAAAGCCAACAACTGTTCACTGACCAAAGCTGCCCTTGGGGGAAGGGAAAGGCAGGGCTTTCAACCAGACTTGTCCCGATATCTTTGCTTTTTGCCATCACTCTGGATTGATGTTCACCCTGGGAAGAGTTTGCTCCCTAGCTGGGACAAGTGCAAGCAGGGCACCATGACAGAAGCAGTTTGCCAGACAATGCTCTGCATGCTGCCCATGCTCCCACAGTAGGGATGGGGTCCAGCATCATCCTGGGGCAATAATAGAGATTAATGAGTCCTTCTTGGACTAGCCCTAGTTATTCAGGTAACGCTTCCTATCATTGTCCCTGCTATGCCAGGCTTTGTTTCATTCCACAGTGCTTTGCAGAATCCTAGAACCCATTTTTCCCCGCAGAGACTAGACCGAACTGCTTCCCCATCCACTAGCAGCATTGATTCCGCTACCGACTCCCGGGAGCGCAGCGTGAAAGGAGAGACCATCCTGCAGAGAGTGCAGAGCATCCCTGGGAACGACCAGTGCTGTGACTGCGGTCAGCCGGATCCTCGCTGGGCCAGTATCAACCTGGGCATTCTGCTGTGCATTGAGTGCTCCGGCATCCACAGGTACTCTGGGTGTGTGTGTGCGTTCTGGGGTGCCAGCCAGGGATGGGTTGTGAGCTCTTGGAACAACAGTTTGTGCAGATAGCTTCAAAAGTAATTGCTTTCTGCAGTACCTGTGTGTGCAGGTACCTCAGTGTACGCAGAGGCAGAGAACTCCCTGCTGTAGCTACATCTGTATAGGTAAATATATAAGAACTGGGTTGATCTTGTTCATCTTGGATGCGTGAGAAGTTCTGTTTTGAGGCATGTAACCATTTCAGTTTTCTTCCTTTTGGCTAAATAGGAGTCTGGGTGTTCACTGCTCCAAGGTCCGATCTCTCACGCTGGATTCCTGGGAGCCAGAGCTACTGAAAGTGAGTGTTGGCTTTTAATGGCAAGAGACAGACAAATGGTGGACCTGGGGGGAGTCCTTCTTGGTGACTCCTCACCTGGGGATTCCATTCATTCCCTGTTGTATTGCAGCTGATGTGTGAGCTGGGGAACAGTACCATGAATCAGATCTATGAAGCACAGTGTGAAGAGCTGGGACTTAAGAAACCAACAGCAGGGAGCTCCAGGTGAGTCTGGGTGCCCACACCGGTCCCCTCTGTCCTGTGGAGAGCTGTCCTTCTGCACAGCAAGCCCCGTACCCTAAGCTCTCTGGGAAGTCAGATTAAGAGTGTGATGGGCCCAAACTACCTCGGGTACACCCCAGCCCTCTGTAGTGAGCCAGGGCTTGACTCACACAAAGGTCACTGGGGCTTCACAAGCCAGCAACCTGGTGAAACATGCTTGGGAACCAGGGCTGCTGGATTTACAGCTGCTCTGAGACCTTCTGGATACATGTAACTGGAGTGCCTGGTGTTGCCTGGGGCTGAACATCTCATTCCACTCAGCTACAATCTGCACTTCTTAGTTTTTGCTTTGAAATGGGAGATATTTTGTAGGTTTGAGAAACTCTCACTTCTTAATGCAGACCTCAGTGAATTTTTAGGACTTTAAGCCAGGTTGATAAAATGACCCAGAGCAGCTCCATCTCCTTGTGGCTTTAGGCAAATCCCGTGACCCTACGCACACCTTTATGCTGCTCTTCTCTTAGGCAGGACAAGGAAGCCTGGATCAAGGTGAAGTATGTAGAGAAGAAATTCCTGAAGAAGCTGCCGAGTGGGGAGGCTCTAACGGAGAACGAGCGGAAACCTCGGCGCTGGTGTGTGAAGAAATGCCAGAGGAACAACAGCACCACGAAAGCACCCACGGCTCGTCGGAAGTACCGCCACGAAGCGGGCAATGCATCACCAGCCATGTTGTCATCAGGTGGGAACCTCCCCAGCCCCGCTCCCTGGGCAGAGCTGTGGGGGCCTGCCCACCACTCTCGTAGGTGTGTGGCCCCATCTTTCTCCAGGACCTGCGAGCCTGCTGGGGGTATAAGCAAAAATGCTGTTGCACAAACTGTGTTGACCCAGGTCTTTAGAGCAATTTCCAAGCATATTTCATCTGTTTGAGGAGGTTCTTCTGCTCTGGTTTTGTCCTGCTTTGGCATCAGGGTTGGACTCAGAGGTCCCTTCCAACCCCTAATGTTCTGTGATTCTGTGAAGGAGGTTCTTGTGGCTAAAGGAGGAGATTGTTACGTTGGGCTGATCCAGCAACTTGGCTTGCTCTGTGCATTTTCTGTTGTGTTCCAGCTTCCTGCTTTTTAATAAGTTTTCAATCCTTTTATTGTTACCTACCTGGTCTGTAAGAGAGGCCGTGCTTATGAAGGGTTCTGGCTGCTCAGAATGCTCTGGAGTGACTTGGTCTGCAGAGTATCACCACCCACAGTCAGCCCGTTGTTCTATTTTGCTGGTGTACAAGGGCACGAGTCTGGCATTGGATGCGTCCGGGCCGCAGTGGATGTGCAAGCTCAGCCTGTGTGAATACAGCTGTAGAATGATCTCATTTCATTTGCATGTTATTAATTATGTATTTCAAATTCTCTCCATGTCAAATCAGCAGCTACACTGGAGAGGAAGTTCCGTCGAGATTCCCTCTTCTGCCCTGATGAGCTGGACTCTCTCTTCTCCTACTTCGACACTGGTGCTGGCTCCGGCCCACGCAGTAAGTACAAAGAAAGCGTCTCTGCTCCTGGCACGCTTTGCCTCCCAGCGCTTCTAGGGCACGTGCGCTGCACCAGACCCAGGGCAAGGTATTGGCCTCACTGGAGAGAGGAGAGGGTAAATATTTCAGCAGAGTGATGAGGGGGGAGTTAGTTGCACAAACTCCCAACCCATTGCTCTTTTGTCGCACTTGTTATTTTGATATCCTATCCAGTCAGTCCCTGGCATTTTGCATTCTGGTGGATGGGATATTCTTTCCAACATCTTTTACTCCCAGACTATGCATTCCATTGGCTTTTTTTCTGGTTTTAGTTTTGGCTTTTAATATTTTAATTTTTTTTTTTTTCCTTTTTTTAGCAAGTCTTACTGAGGACAATTTTTCTTTTTGTGTTTGTGACGATGAACTCCCCTCATATTCCGTCCACCTTCCTCTAGGTGCCAGCCACATCTCTATGCAGCATCCGCTAGCAGGTGGCCCATGGAGTGGCAGTGGCATTGGTCCCGGTGGGAGCGGTACGCCGTTCCTCCTGGACGGAGGTAAGGTGACGCTCTGGCAGCTAGCAGCAAAAGAGACACCCAAATTTTACTTGTTCCAAACCAAGCTTCAGAGGCAGTTATGTATTTTCTGGTCAGCTAAATGACAGTCCAGTACATTTCCAGTCACCTGTGGGAAAGCCAGGCTGGCAGGCTTTCCAAAGGCAAAAAAGCTTCCTTGGGTTGCCAGCGGTCAAGTTAGAGTGGTAACTTGCTCAGTTGCTTGTTATTTATGAACTTAAGAGAAATATTTGCAGTCCTGAGTCAGCACAGCAGCAAATCACAGGCTTTCCTGCAAGTACACGTTATCTCTTGAAATCAGTGAAGAAGATGCTTTAGTGCTTTTCTGAATCTGTGCCTTCAGGGCTATTCCAGTTTCAAGGAATTTAGCATTACTAGTCAACAGAAACAGTCCCTGGGAGATGCAGGACCTCAGGGTTGCTCAACAGCCTTGTCTTGCTCCTGTATTAAAAAAAAGGAGGGAATTTATCACTGATTCAGTGGGAGCAGAACTGGGAATTTGACACCCTGATGTAATATGAGCCAGATCCTCCTTTCTTGCTTTGGTGTAAATCCAGAGTAGTGCCATTGGAGTCACCCTTTACTTGTACTCACCCAGCAGTACGTTCTCTTTCTACAAAAAACAGCAGAGATTTTTCTGACAACAAATCCAAAAAAATAATCTATGCATGTTATGTGCCACTTTAAACCTTTCCTGTTGTTGCTTTGTGATCTCCTTTGGCCGTTGAACAGTGCTGAAGGGTAACTTGTGAGCTGGGATTTCAGGACCACTGATTTGGAGACTGTTCTTTTTCTGGGAGCTAGCTGTAGGTGCTTTGAAGATTTCAACAGAGACAGCCTTTGAGGTTAAGGTGTCTTGTTCTGTTGTGGATTTCAAGGCTCAGATCTTCAGTTCTTGCAGGCTTTCCTGCTATTACTCTTTGCAACAACTCCTCGGCTCGTATTTTAGAAACATTTTGTCTGCTACAACCTGGCTTTTTTCTTTTCTAATCACAGTGGTTCTAGGGTAGGTCTTGGGGTAGATCATGGGGACTTCCCCCCTTGAGTTCTGGGAGGACAAACACCCCCAGCCCTTACAGTCAATGGGAAGTTAAAAGCAGTAAGAAGCTGAATCCAGGCAGAGCTTTCAAGGGGGCCAGGCATCCCTCGGGACATTCCTGCAGGGGCAAGTCCTGCATGGACTGCTTCCTTCCTTTCTGTCACTTTCTTGACTGATTTGGGGTGCAGGCTGGAAAAGGTACAGAGCTCCTCTGCCACTGACACATTCTGTGTCCTTGGACAAGTTGCTTCATCTCTTTGTGACTCCATTTCTTGTACATGGTCAGCTGTCTTGTCACCTTCACCAGTGAAGCTGGGAAGGTGGGGAGCACCGTGAGGAAAGGGAAGGGATGTCTGCTAAAGGTGAATGAGCCAATGGACAATGCTTTAAGAGTTTGGCTTGAGGTACTGAGATGTTGATATGTATGACCCGGTCATGGTCAGTAATCTGTCACACTGACCAGTGCCCCAGTGACTACTGAAAAGCTCTGGGGAGAGCACGGATAGAGTGGAAACAGAGATTATTAGTAGTAAAAGCAGAGGAGTGTCTTAATTTGCATATGACGCTGCATAACTTGCTGCAAAGCTGTCTCTGCTGCTGCTCTGCTCCAGTCTACGTCACGGCGTCCCTCATGGATTGAAGCAAGGGCTGTCCTCAACAGTCCAATATTGCCGTGGCACTGTTGGAGCATCCCTGCATGAAGGGCAACGTGGGGACACAGACACCAATAAGGCTTTGCAATTTTTTCCTTGGGCAGTTGTGTTGAGTGGGGCTAAGTGGGGTAGCAGTTTCCCCCTCTCCCTTTCCAGCAGTGCCCGGTGCAATGTGTGTGTCACGTTCTGCGCAGCCCTTTTCCCCCTCTGTGGTCTCAGCTGTGCCTGGCTCTGGAATGCCCGGGTATTAAAGTGGGCTTGGTTTGTCTTCTGTTGGCCCCGCAGGTCTGAGCAGTGACAGTGGGCTTGGCGGGAGCACAGATGGCAGCACTGATATCCTGGTGTTTGGTTCGGTGGTGGACAGCGTGACGGAGGAGGGTGAGTGTCACAGGCAGTGTGGGGAGATGGCCCATGCAAAGGCAGGATGGATGGTCAGGACTGCCTGGTGCCAAAAGCAACAGGAAATGTAATAAATTGGAAATGTGAAGCTTTTTGGTCATCTCTCTCCATCCTTTTCTGCCTCTTAGAGTGTGAAGTGTCAGAGGAGTCAAGCGGTGAAGCAGAGATTGAACAGGAGGCATCAGATTTGGAGGACCTGAGGGAGCTGCATCCAGGCTTGTTGATCTACAAGGCAGCACAAGCTCGAAACTTGCCTCTCATGGCAGAAGCACTCGCACATGGTGCTGAAATCAACTGGGTGAATGATGAAGATGAAAACAAAACTCCTCTGATTCAAGCGGTGATGGGGGTACGTTGTGCTAGCAGCTGGGAGGCCACGTTTGGGAATGTGAGGACTTGACTCCAGTTCAGAGCAGGCTGACAAGAGGCAGCTTACACCCCGGCACATGCTCGTGCGTCCTCTCGGTCCTGCAGGCTGAACTGATGGAGAAATTTCCCTTTCCCTTGCCAGGGCTCCTTGATAGCCTGCGAATTCCTGCTGCAGAACGGGGCAGATGTTAACCAAAGAGATATCCGAGGCCGAGCTCCCTTGCATCATGCCACGTACCTGGGCCACACTGGGTAAGTTCTTCGCACGTTGCTCCGTCATCCTTGGACTGAGATTCAGCATTAGCACTGGGAGTCATGGGGTGAGGTGGGCAAGGGAGCTGGGGTTTGGCAAATTGATTTACATGTCTCTTTATATCACATCGACCAGTGGATTGCCTTAAGGATAATTGCCCCTGTGATGACAGATAGGTTAGGGGGTAACTGGGCCCCTGCACACCCATTTCTTTCTCTGTGCTGCTGCACGGACTGATTTAGACCAGTATCAGTGAAGCTATGCCTGCCTGTGGAAGGACAGCGCCTTCTGCCCACTGCAGGGCAGAGGAGCTGGAATTTCTGCCCTGATGGTCTTTTCTTTCCCTTCTGCAGTCAGGTCTGCTTGTTCCTCAAGCGAGGGGCAAATCAGCACGCGGTGGATGGCGATGGGCAGGACCCACTCAGCATTGCTGTCCAGGCAGCCAACGCAGACATTGTAACCCTGTAAGTGCAGCTGGACCTTTCTAGTACATCTGAACAAGAACATTGCCTGTAAAAAGCTGTCAGGGAAGGAATAACCAACCCACTCTCCCTTGTGCTTTCTCTGTTTCATTCAAGGCTGCGTCTGGCTCGAATGAACGAGGAAATGCGAGAAGCAGAGGGTCCCTTTGGACAACCAGGTCAATATCCCAGCAACAGCCCTACTGAGCTGCAGTACAGGAAGTGTATACAGGAGTTCATCAGCCTTAATATAGATGAGTGTTAGTGACGACTCCCCCACCTCCCCTTTGCTGTCTCAAAGTTGGGCTGAATTTCTAGAAGCCCCGAGAAGCCCCATCCTTGGTATATTGGTGTTTCTTGCAGATTGGTCTGTTTTTGATGCCTGCACATATAGGTTGAGATGCACGCAGGAAGGAAAAGGGGTCTTTCCTGTTAGTGTTAAGTTCTCATGCTTGACTACTGGATGGTTGATTTTGTGTAGGAGACTCCTAGGGCATAACCACAGACCATGGTGTGTGGACTTGAGTGTCTGAAAAGTATGGGAGATGAGTTTAGCATTAAAAAAAAAGAAGAAAAAAAAAAAAAAAAGAAAAAAAAAAGGAAAAAAAAGAAGAGATGAAAAGAAAATGCATCACCAGGAGAAACTCACCAACAGTACGATCAGATGAACCTGTCTCTGCTTCAGTGTGGTTGCCATGCACTGAGTTCTCATCTGAGCAGTTTGTTTGGAAGGGATTCTGACGTGGAGCCCTCTGTCCTGGCAGCGTGACCAGCAGCCTGCTCTCATGGGACTGCTGCGGTGGCTGGGAGCTGCTGGGGCCAGGTTAGAAAACTCAAAGATGACCTCTAAGTCAGGAACGGGCTTTTTGGTTTGTTGTTTGTTTGTTTGGATTTTTTTTTTTGTGGAGCAGAGCTATTTTGCTCCAGAAGGCACAACAGAAGGGGTAGGATTGAGAGCAGTGGCTACTCACCTTTATTGCTCTCAGGACTATACCAGCCACGCTCCCCTGGTTACTTTGCCCTTGGTGGTTAGCTGGTCAAAGCCATAGCTCGCCTGCTTCCTGGGCCACGATGCAATCTGCACAGTGTTATGGAAGCAGCAGTGCTGATTTTATTTTTTTTTTGAGGCTGGGAGAAGCTTATCGCTGGCGATGGGCTTTGTGTCAGGGAAGAAAAGCCACGTCCAGCTCCCGCTGCCCAACGGCTGGCTGCGCGATGCCATTCGCTCTCCGTTCGGTTTGGTTCCTGATCACTTGGGATTTCTGACTTAGCATCTCTGTGAAGGAGACTTCTACTTGCATGTGTTTCCCTCTGTGCTCTCCCCCCGCATGCTGATGCGTGTGACTAGGGCATCTCAGCAGCTGGCCCAGGGGCTTTTGAGCTCCCCGATTCCAGTGACTGGCAAAATCTTCATCTAGTTCCTTTCCTTTTTCTGGTATTGTTCGTTGCTGGAGAGGGGGAATGTGTTTCTACTTAGAGCACTTTGTTGCTATGCTTATGGCCTGTGTTACAGGGATTGTGCTACGGTAGCTCTGCAGAGATGCTGCATCCATGTAATCCTGTCTGAGGAGAGCTTACAGAGCACAATACCACTGGCAGATTATCCTCTGGCTGGCAGTTTGGATGCCCAGCTGAGGTGTGCTCCTGCAAGAGCCTCTTCAGAAAGCCCTCAAATGCAATTGTCATCACAGTTTTTTCAGGACTTGTGGGTGGCAGTTTCCAACTGGTATTTAGCCTGCCTGGGCTCCTAGGCTGCTGGCTCTGGGGTTGGGCCATAGTGCCTTACAGATAGTGGTGGGATCTTGAGGGGATCAGGATCTCTTGAGGAATGCAAGAATACCAGGCAGAGTTTCCCATCCTCCTGCGTTACATCAGCAGTGATACACAATTTCATTCTTTTTCATCCAATACACATTTGACTTGTTTATTTTGTATCTTGGCTGCCGTCAAGATGCAGCCCTTTGTGGATTAAACCTTTGCAGGTTTGTTTCTATTGACATAACTGTCTCCTCGGACACTGAAGTAACAGTGACCCAGCTCTTCACTTGAGATACTGCCCTCAGAGACTGAACCAACAGCCCTCAGTGTCCAGCCACACATCCAGAAATGGAACAGTAAAGAAACTCCATTTAGTCTCTAGCAGGGTGTCCTCTCAGTTCCAGGAAGAGTCCCTGCTCCCTTAGGAAAGTGCTGTCCCAAGTTTTGCTGCAGCCAGACCCCAGTTTTCTGTCTGTGCAGTCTGGGTCCTGAAGTCCATCTTTGTCTTGCCACATTCTCTTTCTCGTTCCCTTTGTTGCTTCAGGATGCACAGCACCAAGGGCCGAGTTCTGATCTCGGTCCCGATGGTCAGTCGTGAATCTGGAATGGTCCTGGTGGCTGTGCTGAAACTGCTGTAGATCAGTGGCAGTGCAAAATCTGTCCCCAGGGCCTCTTCTGCTTCCCTAACTAATAAACATCTGCTAATCTTGGAAAATAAAAATTAATGAGCTTGGCCTCATCAGCCTTTTCATCATTGGCAGTGCCTTTCATGGCATTTTCTTCATTGCCCCACTCTTCTTGTCGCAGGAGGCCCGTGCTCTGCACACAGCATGGACCTGGGCTGCGTGACTCCTGCCTGGCGTGAACCTGTTGACTCGCAGCACACTGGTGGCTTGGAGAAGGTGTGCACCCCTTGCATTCTGCCTTCTCACTTGTTCCATGCCTGGCCTGAAGCTATCCTGTAGTCTTTGGCCAGGCACTAACTTGCTCCAAACTCTTCTCCCAAGTGGAAGCTGTAGGACGTGCCACTAACAGTTGGCCGAGGGCAAATCACTTGGTCTGTATTTGTGTTCTGTTCAGCTGTGGCACGCTCAGGAGTGATTCAGGATGGCAGGGGGATGAAGCAGTGTGGCATAAAATGCCATCATTGCTGCGATTCAACTTCAGAGGAATGCTCAGATGCATCAATCCTTAGTGCAGGTGACAGCTGGTGAGTAGGTGCCGTGTTCTGACTGGAGCTCCCACGTGTCCCTGGAGTCGTCTCGCTGAAGGAAAGGGGCTGAGTCCAGGCACGCTCCTGTCCGAGTGCTACTGAAGGCAGATGTGCCCTGTACGTAGCTGCAGTGCCACTACGTGGTCTCCTTCAGTTTGTGTTTATCGTGCCCTGGGCTAAATATCTTTCTTCCTGATACCTGGGTGAAGGTGTAGCCGTCATCGCTGCCCACTCAGCGTTTCGTGTGCAGGGTTACAAAGGGGTGCCACTTGCTTTTATCTTTCAGTCCTTTGCATTGGACTTGATCTTCTTTCCAATCCAAGTCACCTTAAATCTAAATGGGCTTCCCTGCCGAGCGGGGTGGTGCCTTCACTTGTGTCGCTGCCTCATTTGACACCCCTTCCTTGTCAGTCAAACCCGCTTACTCTGCAACTGGTGGTAGCGCTACCATCAGCCTGAGCGGGGTCAGGAGCAACCCTGTGGTCTTGCACATCACCTGTGTGCAATGCCCAGCAGAGCTCACTGCTCTGGGCATTGCTCACTGCTCTGGGCATTGCTCACTGCTCTGGGCATTGCTCACTGCTCTGGGCAGAGCTCAGATGGTGGTGGATGCTGCTCTCCAGTGAAATGTGTTGTGGTGCTGAGCCCATTGGCAACACGGCAAAGCCCATAAGTGTTTGCCTGCCTTCAGCAGGACTCTGCTACAAGTAGGGTTAGATGGTCCCTGTGACATCCAGATCAGCTACAGGAACCAATATCCAGCCAAGGATTCTCTCTGCTTCCTGGGGTAGGTGCTAAGAGATTCTCTCCAATGAATTCTCTTTGAGAATCCTGTCCCCTTTTTGTACCTGTCTGCACCAGTGTAGACACTTGTCAGTGCTGATGTCCCCTCAGGTTGTGCCCTTTCCCAGAAAAAGGCCCCAGGGAATCAAAGCTGGCACCTTTCAGGGTACTTCAAAGATCTTGAAAGTAAAATAGACGTTTCACCACTGCCATGGTCCTACTCTGTTAATGAATTTCAGCATGGTCATTGTCTAGCAATGTTTGGTTGTTTTGATTTTTTTTTTTTAACGTGTACAGCAACTTAAAACACCCCAATTGGTTTTCCAGCTTTTTACAAGAAGTTAGAAATAGGACTGATCCTTTCTGTAAGCCAATGAGAACTGGAGACAGACGTGGCTTCCACTTTGGGTCATTTTATTTCACAGTCAGCATTAGTGGCTCATGAGAACAATACAAAAATCATGTACAGTTAGTTCCTTTGGAGCTCGGACTCACTGCTGAAGTACATGAAGTTAAAGCCTATGTAAATACTGATGCAAAAAGCAGTGTCTTGCAAGACAATTTATCTATTTAACATGTCTTGGTACTTTATTTAGATTCAATGTATAAAGCAACTTTGTGCACTTTTCCTACATACAGTATTGGGGGGTTTTATGTTCTTTTGTTAATGGATTTTTGTGCTGTCTTTTTTTTTTTTTAATCAGTGAAATTGTTAAGTATTTAATTTATTATTGATGTGCCCAGAGGACTAGTGCAATTTTTATTCAATACAGTTTGTCTGTATTTAATGTCAGGATTTTTCTGTAGCATTGTTAGGGAATATTTTTCAAAACCTGCCTTTTCCTCTTACCACCCGCCCCCCCCCCCCCCCCCCCCTCCCCTTTTTTTTTCTTCCCCTTCTTTTTTTTTTTTTTGTCTTGCTTGAGTATTTTGAATCATCTTGTGTAACACTTAAATATAAAACAT
>JANHGN010027267.1:78986-124990 GCA_024605025.1 Megaceryle maxima
TATTATATTTCTTTTTTTTTAATTAAAACAAAACAGTTTACTACTGCACTGGATTTCTAAACAAAAAAGGTTTTTCACGAAAAAAAAAAAAAAAAAAAAAAAAGCTAAGGAGGCACTTCTCAATGTTTTCTGTGTTTATTTGATTTCTTTTTTTGGACTGAGGTGTGTGTGCATGTGTGCTTAGAAGTTTGGAGGGGAGAGTGGGGAAGTTGTACAGAAAATTTGTTTTCTGCGAAGTAAATGACAAAGGAAGACTAGATATTGAACATTTTCTCCCCCCCACCCCCCCCTTCAAATACAGCTGTATGTGTGTGGTACAATCCTTGTTTGAAATATCTAATGCCAAAACTACTCTTTTCATTCTTCCTCTTTTTTTATTTTCCCTAGAGAGTGCATATGTTTATCTATCTGACAGTAACTTGGTTGCAACCACAGTTAACATGAGGAGATTTGCCTTTGTCTAGAAAGCAACATGCCAGGCATTGTCAAAACACAAATGAACCCAAACCATTGCCTCAGCCACGCAGGTTGTGTCATCTTTTGAGTTTTTGAGATCTGGGTGAATATTTATATAGCCTGTCCTCGCTTTTTGTTTGACTTGACCCAAACCCTGTAACCAAGTGCCTGGACAGGTAGTCTAGGTTTGAATCTTTGGGGTCTGCCACCTGGCTCTGATTCCAGCTGGGATCAGTTCAGGTTGCTGGCAAGCTGAAATGACACCCTCTGTGTTCCCTCTCCACATGACATCCAGGGAAGCCTCAGGTTATTTTAATACTGTCTCTGAGATGGACTCTGCAATGTTGAGCAGGGAAAACATGGAACTGGAAGAAATGATGTCTCTCTCTTTAAAGATTTGACAAGCTGGGACTGTGCTCAGCATGAAATAGATCAGTAACATCTCAGACCAGCAAATATGTCCATTATTTATGCAAGAAAAAAAAAAAACCTCCTAAAGAAATGCACTGATTAACTTACTGTCCAGCGGCCACAGCGTGGCCGTTGCGTTGCTCCCGTGCCGCTCGACTGGCCCCAACCCGCGTCTCTCTCCTCACTGCCCGAGCATTATTGCTTTCAACCAAAGACAAAACAAGATGAACAGGTTAAAGGTGATATTAAACCGTTGGTTAGCTGATGAGACCTCTGTGTGAGTGCCCCTGTGTGCTGTTTGGTGGAGGAGGGGGCGTGGGGAAGATGTGACTGAGCAGGAGAAGGGAGTGGGAGCTCAGAAGAAATGAGATTGATTGTTGTTTTGTTTGGTTTTGGGTTTGTTTGGGTTTTTTTTGAGATTCCAAAATGCAGAGTGCTGTTTCCATAGGAATGGGGTTCCTATCAGTCTGCCTGCAGGGTCCTTGGCCCTGTGGGGAATGGGGGCTGGGGTACATCCCTCCTGAGCTGTATGCTGGGAAGACTGGGCAGCTGAATAGGTATGGGGAGGGAATGAGGGATGGAGGTGGGGGTAGTAGCCAAGATAGTTCCCAAGGCATGAGGAGGACCCCATGTGTTTCTAGTGCAGCAGCTGAGAGGGCCAGAGAGGCTGGCTGACCCGGGAGCACGTGCTTCACGAGCACATCCTGGCTCTTGCCCCTCTCCTTGTAGTGAGGACCATGAAGCAGCATGTCCTCGTGCTCCAGCAGGTTACATGCTGTGAGCGACCAGGTGCTCAATGGCTCTGTAAACCTGTCTCAGTTGCCTTCCATCCCTCGCGTCCCTCCAACAGCACACGAATGTTCGTGTGGATTCCCCATCTTGGGAACCCTCCAGGTGAGGCCTGTGGCTGCTGAAGCACAGATATGGAGAAGGCCTTTCTTAGGGTAGAGTTGCACAGGCTGACAGACAGCCTGGGGTGAAAGCCTTGGAGATGAGGAAGCCCAGCCCGCTTCTTCCTGGCTAAGGCTCCCCCACCCTCCTCTCTAAACAGCCCAAGAAGAGGTTCTTCAGCCAGGTCCCAGCTGCTGGCTGTGGTTGCTGAGTGCAGCTCTGGCTGGGCTGCCCTACCAGGGGCTGACACTTGCTGTAAATACGCTATAACCTATTAACCTCCTTCACTTGCCTGCTTTCAGTACAACTTTGTAACACGTTTTTTAATTCCCCCTTCCCTACACAGCCTGTACTGACTGTAACTATGGAACCAGATATTCTGTATGTTATTACCTTTGTACAATTTAAAAACTGTTGCTGTGGTGTCTGCCTTTCCCCCCCACCCCCCTTCCTCTTCTATTGTCTCTTGAAACACTGTTAATAAAAATCTAGATAAACTCCTTCCCTCCTCCTCTTTGGCTTGATTTATTTATGTAGGGTTTCTTGCCTGTATTAACTGGATCTAGACAGCCCTTCCCTTTTAACCTGTTTTCTTTCTCCTCTGCAACTCCCAGCTTGAATTTTATGGCAGTGAATAGACTGGAATGCCACACATTCTCTGCATTTTTGTTTGGGTTTCTGTGACTTGTGATAATGTGATTTCAGGGTGCTTTGGAAGAAGTCTGGGGTAAAGGTGACAGGCTCAGATCACCACCCCCTCCCCCCAACTCACCCATTCATATTTCTTCAGAGTACCTCACTCCATTAATGCTTGAGAAGTTACCAGCTCTACTGCTGGCTGTCCTGTAAGAGGAGACCTTGCACTAGATGAGAGTATCAGTCTTCTGCACATGGGCCACCCCTTCCTGCCTATCTCAGTGCCATCCTTCCCTTGGTTTCTCTCGTACTGTGTGTCTGGCAGAAAAATAAAAGAAGAAAAAGAAAAGACAGACTGGCCTGGCCTCGTGATTTCTATTGGACTTGGCATGGAAAACAAACGTAGAAAAACAAAATTGTGGAATAACAGTTGGTTTGCCTTGGAGGGACAAACAGATCCCACTTCATGATTCTAGGTAGGCTGGTGAGGAGTTAAATAGGAAGGATGGTTTGAAAGCAGGAGCATTACAGTCATTTAAGGCATTTAGGGAAGGAGAGCTGTGTGATCTCACATTAAATTTATAAGCACAGAGCTTGGGAAGCACATGGTTTTCTTCCCACACTGTTACTAACTCCCCCTGTCATTCCTTTATTTTACTATTTCCCTTCCACAATGGAAACTAGGGTCTCACTCAACCTCCCAAGGATAAATACACTGAAGATGGAAATGGGATTCTAGACACCCAGACCTCCAAAAGACTGTTAATGAGGATTAAATGCTTCAATAGCTTCAAAAATCTGGGACTGGTATTTTACTGCAACAGTGGGAGCCTCGTAACTGGAGTTGTATCAAATGCTTTGCCAGTGTGCAGGAGGATGAGTGACCTCCCTCAACAAGGATCTGGTTGTCATTTTACCAAAACAGTCATGCTGGTGGCAGGAGGCAATAGCAATTCTCTGTTCTACCAAAGAGTGCTGCTTTGACAGCACCCCGCTGGTGTCAAAACGAAGTCAGGCTCAAAGAGGAGCAGTAGTAGTGGCTGTTCCCTGGTCTCTACACCAGGACCCAGCCAGTTCAGCCCTTGGCTGTTGCTGCTGCATGTGCTTAACAATTCCACAGCAGGCTCCTTCTAATTAAAACCTGGAGAGATGAGACTTTATTGTCCTCATAGCAAATCTGCCTGTTTTCTACATAGTGTATAAGGGTGGGGGTTTTTACAGGCTCACTTAAGGAGGAGCTCAAGTGACTGTAATCAAAACTTAACAGGTAGGTCAAGTTGTTTTTGCAGCAGGCACAAAACTGTACATTTCCAGAGCATTGCTGTGCTTGGAAATCAGCAGATCCTGATCAAAGCCCACCTGCCAGTAAGGTTCATGTTACAAGCTTCTGCCAGCTGCATGTGGATAATGCTGGAGACTGTTCTTCTAAAGATCTTCGGGGCTGGACAATTTGTACAGGAAAGAGACCGTTCTCACATGGCAGTGTGCTCTGCCGTGGGCTGGGGTGGAAGGGGACACCATGTTCACAGGACCTGTCCTGTGAGCTTGCATCAAAGGAGCAGCTGGAGGAAAGCTTCTTGGAGGATACCTCCAGGGTAGGTAGTGCTGCCAGGTGAGCGAGGGGAAGCTGCAAGCCTTCTCTGTCCACTCTCAGCTAGCTGGACACAGACCATCCTCTCTGGACAAGTCTGGGAGATAACACAAAGTTGTGCTGGATCCTGCTATCAACTTGGCTTCATGAAACCAAGTTTTTGTATTGGCTTTTCCTTCAGCACTGCACCAATATTGACAGGTCATGTGCTTGGGAGCTATGCAGCTCCTAGTAGCTGTGGATCTCCCCTCTCGGTGACTCTCCAGGACACGGCTCTTGTCAAACAAAGGGCACGGGAGCTTTGGATGAAAGACTAAAGGTAGAGTTGCACCTGTGTAGGTGAATACCTGGGATCTTTCACTTATCTTTTCCCCTGTGGCTACACGGGTTCATCACCAGGTAACAATGAGCTCAGTAGCCCAGTCCATGGCAAAAATTGCCCTAGAATGTCAAGCAGCACACATAGACTCAGAGAGATCGTTAATGGGATGTGGGTACCTAATTATGTCCAGAATTGCAGCATAAATCTGAAACCATTCCTGCACTGAGGGAGATTCTATCACTGAACTGCTGCTGGGACACCTGAACTCTTTGCCTTCACTTGCGGTTTGAGCAGGGCCTTGAGTTGGCTGTCACTGGAGAATTGCTATTATCTGATAGTGCCCTTCAATGGGTGGTTGTTTTGTTCCAGTGCCAGTGGACTGATGTTGTACCTGTTGCAACAAGCTCTGAAAAGTCTGGCTGTCTGAAGAGAAGCCAGACAACTAGTAAATGACCTTATCTCTGTTCCTGGCTGAACGCAGCATCCAGCAAACTAATAACCAAGCCCCATGTTCTCAACTGCACGAAGCTCTGCTCTTGCACAAGTGGCACAAGGAAATCAAACCAGGACCCTGTGAGGCAGTGCAAGGCTAAAGAGCTGGGCTCTGTCTCTGGATCCCGTGTAGAGCTGTCTCTTACATCCAGCTGAAAGTCACAAGTTCCGAGTGAAAGTGGCCTGATGCACCATGATCTCCATGGGTGGGGAGTAGCAAAGCAAAAATATTGGGTCTAATGCCTCTTCCTGTGTATTTTTGCAGGAGATGCTACTTACCTGGACATCTTCCGAGAGTTCTCTCACATGGCTTCAAACAACCCTGAGAAACTCAAAAGGAGGAGCCTACATTTCAGCCACTCCTGCAGATAGCCCCTTCCCTCCCTCCCTCTGCCAAGACCTTCTGCTGGAAGGTCAAACTGGGAGCTGTCTGAGCTCCAGGAGGGCAGAAATGCAGAAATGTCTGGGCGGGTGTAACAGGCAAGCTGAGCTCAGCTGCTGGCGAAGATGTTCTCAGTTCAGACACGCTTCGACTAGAAACCTCTGGTTTCCCTGCTGTCTGCTTTAGTGCCCTGAGCAGGAAGATGAGAGACCTTCCAGGGGTAATTCTGCACTAGGTTTGCATCCAGCCTCTACACTTAGCTCCCATGCCTTGTGGTGCCTGAATGGACTTTAAAATGAGTTAAGCTGGTCTTTTAGTTCTCCATGTCCTTTCTACATTGCTATTTCTGAGGGAATCTCCCCCTTCTGGATGTAAGCAACCACCAGCACTTATGACACTGCAGCACTGCCCGCCCCTAAAGTGAAGTTCAGGTTAGTGCTGCTGGGAACACTCTGAAGTGCCCTGAAAACTGAGGAAAAGTGAATGCTGCAGATTTTTGGTTATGCTGCTTTGTGGCAGCGTTGCTGGAGCCAGGCTGCTCGGCTCGTGAGCAGCCACCACCAGCCCTCTGCCATCCTCTGAGCTTGGACCAGCTTCCCACAGCCGCCCCAGGATGCAATTCCCCGTGGCACGAGGCTCTCCACACACAGACCTCCTGTGCTCTCGGGGGAGAAAAGTCACCCAGGACACAGCCCCAGACTTTTGAGATTATTTGGTTTATCGTGGACCAAGGAAATAAAATCTCGATTCCACGGAGCTTTCACAAGCAACACTGACACCAGACTCCAGCTCTTTCCCTCGGGGGGTGTCTCATCTCCTGCTAGCTGTGTGTCTTGCTGTTGGGAGAGTTGTACTCTTCTGCAAGTTGTGCCTTGCAGTATTATTTTTGTTGGGTTTATTATTGTAGGTCAAAGTTACCAAAAATAGTAAAAGGTTGTGTGTGGACTATACAGGTATAGGCACCATGACATCATAAAGTGCATTGTCAGAATGATTATATATGAACTGTGACATGCTGAAATGTAATATATCTTATGGCAGAAGAAATGTATTTTATTGAAAGGGTGAGAGTGAAAAAACCCTCACATGCAAACACTATCTGTGAACTGAGAATAAAGACAGGAGGGTTTTTTTAAATTCACAAACATTTCCTCATTCTTTCTGATTCCAGATCTTCACGAGCCAGTGAAGGACTTTAGGAGGAGAAGGTTTAAAATATGAAATTTATCTGGCACAGCTTTTTGGCTTGAAAAGAGGAAGCTGAATGAACTTCTCTCTAAAGAGACACAGGATTCTAACTCTCTTGGTAGCCCTTCTGTTTTCCCTGATTAAAACATGCTCTAGTGGCACTAATGCTATTAATGAAACACACCAGCAAGGTGACAGCTGAACAGACATCTCAGCCTGTCTGACAGGGCTCATTCTCTATGCCACTGCTGTGTGGTTCTCAGTGACTCCCCTTTGGGCCTCTAATTGTGTTCCTTACTGGAAATGAGCAGCTCAGGTAGAAGGAGCTGCAAATAGGACAGATATTTCAGTGGTGATATCACAGGCACTAAGGTATGACCCTAATGAAGAATTCATACAGCTGATTTCTCAACTGCAGCAGGCTACGGGAATGTTCTGTAATAAAGAGGCAGCTACTAAGCTGAAAATTAGTCCACACCCTCAGAGAGATTGCTCTAAGCTACCTCCAGACTGGATACCTCGTACACTTCCACTAGCTTAGAAACCATTCTTGTACTCCACTAAAGGTGGCACAGGCAGAATGTGAAGCAAATTTTCCCCAGTGTGAACCCCACCCCTCTTTGCCCTTCCAATCTTGTGTCTCTGTGCTGCCAAAAGCAATTCCCTGCCCCCTCACATACCAGCTGCCAAGGTATCTCCCGCCTGCCTTGCAACACCCCTTGCTCTTCTGGGTCCACACATGTATAAGCTGAAGCACACACCCTGCTAACAGATCCCACTCCTCTATTGCCACATCCCTCCTCCTCCAAATCTGACCATGGGACAAGACATTGCCACTACTTGATCCTCAGTCCTGCACTCACTCCTCTGTCCCAAAACTGGCTCCTCTTGGGCATTATATTACACAATTATATTGCAGAATCCTGCAGGGATTTTTTTATTGTGCATTGGGACCAGCATAAAGACTCTTTCCTCAGTTTCCTTTTGCCTTCCCATTTAGTGCCGGTGGTAACAAGTCTGGCAGTTCTGAGGGGGGCTTTCTTTTGAGAGCCAGGTGTATGTGTATGCACATATAGATGTGTGTGTGCCTATGGCATCATAAGCTTTCAGTGATGAGCTGAGTTTTGCACTCCCAAAGGAAGTCTTAATTCCTTTCCTCACTTATCCTCGGTGCTTTTTTAGCTCGTGGTGTCCTTTCTCAACAGGGTCCCTCAGAGTCCAGTGTTGCATAAAATCACTCTTGCCTGCCAACAAAGCAGCTGCATTTCCCAGGGCAGAAGACCCCAAGAAAAGGCTGAATCACCCACTGCAATGGAGCCCACATGTTCCTGGTGATTTAGTCCTGGCCATTTAGTTTTCTGCAATTAAGGTCTGGACATTCTGAAAAAGACTTTTCCAGAGCCAACACTTACACATAACAATTGGGCTGTAACAACCCCAAAGAGTGGTTGACAGCAGAACACAATCAAACTAAACCCCCAGCCACAGTCTGTATGCAGAGCATTTTATTATTTATAAAAAGTTACAAAACAAAGCTCATTGATTTCTTGTTAACTCTTTTCTACAGAAAGTCATAAACAAGATTAGAATAGAGTTAAAATGCTCCTGTGCAAACGTCATCATCAAAAATAAATGTGTTATTTTATGTACAGATAAGTTACTGTCAAATATTAACATTAAAACATCTCTATTTATAAATGGACTGCAACAAAAACGCAGCACTGTTTTAATTGTCTAAATAAATCAGATGCTTTGTCTGGGATGTAAAAAAGCCATCGACCCCATTTCTTCTCTTTCTTGTCCTCTAAGATAATGTCTCCTTTGAAATAATCTGGGTTAAGTCTAAAAGCATCTCAGCAGCAGCAGCTTTCTGTGCATTGTCCTCAAAACGCAACAGTACTAGGGGAAGAGCAGAGAGGTGTCTTGGAAGCAGAGCTGGACCCAGGGCCACCTCTCCTTAGTCCATGTCTGTCATCCTCCAGACAACACAAGCTGGTACAAGCCTCCTCCATTGGGAATCTTTCCATTAACAGCCAGGCTGCCTTTTCTCTTGAGTATGGTTGTGAAATGTTGATGGGCCTGTCTGAAGCCACAGGCTGATTTCCTCACAAGGCTTTCAAAGTTAAAAGCTATGAATAGGCTTTTATGAGGACTCATTGGCTGTCCCAGGGAGTAGAAGTGCAGTTCTCCCCTCCCCAGATACTCATTAGAAACAAAAGAACGTTGCACGATGCCTGAATCCAGGACACATGGCTGGCTTAATAATGAACTTGTAAGAGCTGGAGGAGGACAGCCCAGCTCAACAGTGCAGGGGTTAGGTGCTCACAGCTCACGGATCCAGAACGTTTCTGTTTGCAAACTTGGAGACAGCACCTGAGCATTCGGGGAGTTTCGAGCCTCCCAAATCTCTGTGCACACACACAAATCCTGAGCAATCCAGTTCCCCTCCCAAGGAGCTGTCCTTCGTGTATCTGAACCCATTAAGCACCACATCTGGGCAAAGCTCTGGCATTTCCACCTTGCTGCAGAGCGGGTGAGGATGCAGGTCACTGTTGTTGTCCATGGCAACAGTCACTCCAGAAGGGTGAGTATGAGCAGAATCATTGCCTTTTCCAGCTTCTTCTTGCACAACTCGGTAGTTTTCTAGGGTCAAGCTCACGCTGGGGATGGTAGGAGTGCGAGCTACTTTCAATGTCTTCTTTGACCTGAACCTTTGGTAGCAGAAGAGGAGAGACAAGACTAGTGTATCTATAAGCAGCTCAAACATTTCAACTACAGACAACACTGAGGATCCAAACCAGAGACTCCATTGGCTTCCCATGCTGGACAGAAGCAGATTCTCCTGTGGAAAGAATCAAAGGGTTGTGTTTATCAAACACAGCAGAGCTCTGGGAATGTGAAAGTCTTGCATTTTGCCAGCAGGTCAGTTAGCTGCTTCCCATTTGGGGAGTAATTTTGTGCGTCTGCAGGAAATGGGAAACTTTTAATTCTCTTCCTTAAGAAGAATAATCCCATCCCATCTCGGGGGCTGTAAATAATCATAATCCTCCCTCCAACCACACACAGCACACCAGAACTAATGACAGGTAGCAATGTCTTGAGCTGATGCAGTGCAACCTACTGAGAGTAAAGGAGACTCGTTCACCGACTGGTAGTTGAGTTGCTGGTAGAAGATAGTCACCTTGGCAATATCCTTCCTGCATTGGAGAAAGGGAGCAGTTAGCAACGGTAGGATGCCCACATGTCATTCACCTGGTGGAAGATACTGCTGGCATCAGTCTGGTCTCTATTTTACATGGTCATTGCCAGGCAGTGGGGTTCACTGCTTGCTCAAGCTTTCCTCCTGAGGGAGTTTAACGTGAGCTTGGAAAAAGCTTTCGGAAGGGATTGTCTTACAGTGTTGTGAGGAAAGATGGGAAATTTATTGCATTGCCCTATACATTTTCCTCTTGTCCTTCTTTTCCAGGCTAACATCTACAGAGTCCTCAAGGATGAAGAGTTAATCCACAGTTTTAACAGGAGTACCTTCTCCCAGTGACTAACCTGTTGCTGGTCGAGTTGTATCCATTCTGATGCCTGAGAGCCTGGCGGATCCAGTCCTGCAGCAGGGGATACGTATGTTACTGGTGGCCCTGTCTCCTGAGGTTTTGTATGTTTAATGCTTTGTAAATGTAGATTTCATGAGCGTTCAAACAACTATTGCAAATAATAAAAAGGGATGTAGTTGATTGGTTTGTAACATATAGTGGTAGCTATCAAGGAGTAGTTCTATCTGCCAGAAGAGCGAGGAAATGCACACGGATATTTGAAGTGTGTGTGGTGTTCTGGTTCTTAAATTCTGCCTTCAATGGCAACCCCACCAAATAATTTATTCTTCTGAAATGTATTGGTTGTCCCTGCCTGTGGCAGGGGGGTTGGAACTAGATGATCTTTAACATCCCTTCCAACTGAATCCGTTCTAGGATTCTATGACTCTATTTACATCGACATGACCACCTATTCCACATGAATTAATTACCTGGCCATACAGCCTGAAAGCCCATTTAGTATTAGAACGTGAGGAACAGCAAGAGGTCATCCACTGACTCACAGAGTTTCCAGTGCAGCCCTGCAGCACCTCACAGCCACTCATAAGTGAGTTGCTACACCACAACACCCACTGGAAGCAGAAAGTCATGAGCACCACTTTGTGGGTGGGAACTAAGGCAGTGAGGTAAATTCCTGAAGGTCACAAGGAAGTTTGGATTACGACTGGAACTGAATGTCCCTCTTTAGCATCTTAGTCTGGCATCTTAACCCCAGGGTCCTCCAGGTTTTGGACCAGTTTGCTTTATTTGTCACTTTGTTTGCTGCTGCCTCAGTCATTGTTTTCACCCTTAATTTAAGGTTCCAACAGCTGCAGTAGATAGAGTATCCCTTCTAAACACAGCAGCTGTCTGTATGGATTACCTGAGACTTCACTGATGGCCATTTAGCTGTCCCAGCAAACACCTTGTACTGTGATTCCCTGGTAAGATAAAAATGGAGATTATGATCACCATGACTCTTGGCATTTAAGAGCGAACACACGAAGGAGTTTAACAATGCAAACTACTTGCCCAAACCACAAGTTCTAGGGGCAGCTTTTGAGAACATTGGGAAAAGCTTTGTAAGGCACCTTAGGAAATAAAACCAGAGGTTGCCTGAAAACTGTTCAGGTCGTGAGGAAAACCAGAGCGGTTTCAAACTCACGGCAACTTTTCGTTGATGTATTCAAACCCAAAATATTTGATGTTTTGCTTTATAGTTATGTCTTTCTGTTTTGAAATGGACCTACAGTAAAAAAGGTGAGCCAAGAAAAGTAATACAGATTGAAAAACAACACAAACAATTTGGTTTGGTCTTAATAAGACTTTTCAGTGAGTTTAAAGCATTTTCCCCTCTCTGCCATCAGGCACACACAAAGTTCTTATTTAATTTGCCTAATGTTATCACCTTTTTCCTTTCTCAGCATTAGGGTTCAACCATCAAAGTGAAATCTCTGGTTCAGAAAATTCAGTTGGCCAGCTGGCCCATACATTTTGCCTACATTTCCACTGGTGTCATTTTCCTCTTCAAGCTGGCATAATTTTTTTGCTCTACTTTTGCGACGTACCGGCAAGGCTTGGGGCACTGGTCAAAACAATTCAGGTGGTGATTTCTGAGCCTGTTGTACAGCTGGTAGAAGCAGTGACCTGGTGAAAGAAATGGGAGGAATGCACTCAGGCACTTCCTGAGGAAATGGAAGGCTACCAAATGTAAGGCTACCAAAAAAACTCTGCCCTCACTTGGCCTTCCCAAGCATCCAGCACTCTCTCAGATGAGATACCTGCTTTTGCTTCACTCTCACTTTGGAATTAATGACCTGTGTATACAAGGCAGGTGCCTTCCCTGTAAGGATCTGCTGAGGATGGGCAAACCAGCAAACCAAGAGAAATTATCCAAACCTTTGCCTTACACCAGCACAGACACCAATATTGGTGCCATGGAAGAGCTTGACCCTATATTATGTTCTTAATAAAGGGATGATTGATAACATCAAGTTTTTTTAATGCACTAATTGATATCCATGCAAATACACAGAAAAGTATCTGCCAGCTGGATTTGGCCCGTCACCGGATTCAGCGATGTCAGGAAATAGTCTAAGCAGGAAATCAGCACAAAGGAGAAGGGCAGTAATCTGAAGAGTCATGTAACCAGTGACTGTTGTAGGAAGGTGTTCCCAGA
The DNA here is from genome assembly GCA_024605025.1 of Megaceryle maxima. Lineage (NCBI taxonomy): Eukaryota > Metazoa > Chordata > Aves > Coraciiformes > Cerylidae > Megaceryle > Megaceryle maxima. The sequence continues at coordinate 91,101 of JANHGN010027267.1, forward strand.
CAGCAGTCTTCTGCTCTTACCCCAGGCAGGCTGCTTGTTGTAGTCGCAGTACTCAGCACCAGGAGGCAGTGGATAGTAGTAGTAGCCACAGCCACATTTTTGAACCATTATGTGCTGAAAGCAGGAATGCAAACAAGCCTGGAAAATAAAGAAGGCATGAAAGACTGGATGTCAGAAGTTCTCAAGTACCCAGATCTTCAGTCTGTAGCATGCAGCTGCTAGGAGATAACACACTGATTTTCTTACTTCAGAAAGACACCAGCCATCACCAGAGCATGATGATGCAAAAGGTTTTCACTTGTCAGTCCTTGTCTTTACCTCTGAAAAAAGTATTGAACTCAGTGAGGCAGAATTTTCCCTAGCTCCCTTTTTTGTTATGCCCAGTAACATCTCAGTTAAATAGCCCAAACATCTAGAACCAGGAGCAACCACTTACACAAAGACCTGATGGCCCAAGAATGTCCTACTACAAGAGTCCAGCTGCTCTGACTGGCTCAGTGTCTGATCTCTCTGTGTTACAAGGAGGAGAGAGCCCCAGTGCATCTGAGTATCCCCCACTCAGTAAAGCACGTTCCAAGCTACAACACCCTGTTTGTGAGCTTCTTTTCAGAGGAGCATGAATCTCTCTCTTATCTCCGGCAGCGGATCTGCTGATTTGCAAAAGCTCTCTGGTGAGGAAGGTATGACTTCTTTGCTATTCATCCACTCTGAATAAGCTGGAACCTCAGCCAGCCACTCTGACAATACCTGCAGGGTGTAGGAGTTGTTGTACAGGAGTTTAACATTCACATCATTGCCATTAGTTGTGCATTTCCCATAATTGCCACCCAGGCGATTCACCTCATCCTGTGGACACAGAAAAGAGACCTGAGTGATTAGGAGCTGTAACTGGCCCTAGCCATCACCATCTAAACTGAACTGGGTGGAGCATCATATAAATGTCAGGAAGTGTAGTAACATGTGAGCAGCTGAGCTATACCTTGCTAGTGAAACACAGACAGGAACGGGGCAGAGGTAGGAGAGCACACCTGGCCAGTCAGCGTGGTTCAGCTGACAAGCAGTAACTGGTCATGTCAAAAGAACTAAGTCATTTCTGAATGTCTGTTCTCATTCTAACAGGCACACGCTCCCTGTGTAGAGCTGGAACAAGATGTAAGAGGTGTAAGAGCCTCAGTGTAAAACAAAGCAAGCCTCAGCATACTGAGGACCAAAAAAGACCACTTGTCTATTTGGAATAATTTTGTTTTATGCTTGGGAACCTGAGAACAGTGAAGAGAAACAAAGGGGCTTTCATGACTATACGTGGCCAGGGAAGAAGCAAACACAAGAGGAGCACAAGTCCGTTGGATGAGTCACTCACAGCGTTCAGCTCCTCACAACTTTTTGCAATCCCAAGGCAAAGAAGCAAAGCTGTTGAGCAAGCGGCTGACCTGCTGAATGCCGATGGTAGTTGCAATGCCTGGTCTGATGTCAAAGCCTTCGTGCTCAAGGAACGGTGTCTGATTGTGGTTGTGTATCATCACTTTCACACCTGCTACTGTGGACAACAGTGGGATGTGATCCTTCTGCTCTGCTCTGAGGATAAGGGAAAGTCCTGTAAACCAAAGAAAAAGGGAAGCGTGTTAACAATGTGCTGTGGGCCAAAACAGGAACACTGTTACACCTTGAATTCCCAGCCCTGATCAAACTGCTGTCTTAGCTCACAGAAGAGCCTTTCTTTTTCCTTAGAGATCTGGTGTCTGGTCAGGTAGCAATTACACCAGCCTATTCCAAAACCATAAATAGTAGTCTGCTTGAAAACTAAATAATATTCTGCTTGCTATAAGCTGAGCTCTGACTGATACAGCTCTCATAAACAAGTGGCTAGCAAAGCAAGCAAATATGGTACATGATTTGTGCCACCAGACTAGAAGAAAGGGCTGTATGTCAGTAAGTCACATATAGAAGACACAATGAATCCACGTAACATACCGTAAGGAATTCCTGGTTTTGTAGCTGTCCAAAAGGGGTCTGTTCCCTTGCTGTTAAAAGTGTAGCAGCTTCCAAAGACTGGGTGGTGAAAGTGAATGTAGTCACTGAAACCAAGAGAGATTTTGATGGGGTTTAATTCTGACTGTAGCAATACCATTACTTCTCTGTAGGATGTGTTCTGGGTGTGTATGTACAGAAGTCCCTGTGGGAAAGAGCTGTTAACTCACTGGAGACCAGGACATCTACAAGGCTAATGTCTAGGTTCCTAGCCCCATGGAAGCTGTTCTTTCTCTCAGTCAGATCTCCAGCACAGGCTAAGCCTGGCAGTACTCCATGAGGTGCGGTGCCTGCACTGCCAGGAAGTGTAGGCTCAGTTTCAGACTCCAAAGTCCTTGAGTTTTGCTCATATCACAAGTAGCACCTCAAGAAGTGAGATACCTGGGTCTGCAGGGCTCCCCGTCGTACTGACAGGAGTAGACCATATCTTCTATTTGCTCCTCATGATCAGAAATGTTGATTATCACTGGTAGCTGGGACATGATGTTCATGTAGTGAAACCTGTACCATTCAAGAATTGCATCCATCCCAGATGAATAGGTCTTGTAGAAGCAATTCCCACCTGTGGCATTGCACTGGAAGAAAAGGAGAGGGAGCCATTCAGCAGAGCCAGGACATGACAGCCCAAGAGTAACAGGGGTTGGGGGGGGCGAAGGCAACACTGCATACAGGGACAAGGAGAACCTCTATTTTTTTTCAGCAAGTGAAGTCTCTGATCATTTTAGTTATCACAGAACCACAGCATGGTGGAGTTTGGAAGGGACCTCTGGAGGTGATCTTGTTATGTACTAAGCACCTTCTCTTCTTGAAGCTGAACTAGGTGTGCAACTTCATCCCAGGGGAATGAGAGCAGGGGAGAAGAGGCAGGAGAAGAGAGCAGACAAGTAAAACCAAGTGCCTTGGGAGAAGGAAGGACAGGGCTGGTGGGAATTCACTACAACTCATGAATCATGAACTGGGCAAGTCCTGAGTTGCTTTCTTTTTCTTACTCAGGCCTTAGCTAGGTGAACACCCAGAGATGCTGGTGAAAGTGTGTCTGTGAAGGACCTCAGGATAGGGCAGGACAATAATAACAAGGCAAAAAAATTGCTGGCTTTCCAAGGGACATCAATCTCTCTCATAGCTTCTGCTCTTAGATCTATGCTAACCCTGTTCTCAGTATGAATAATCTGAAGCAGTTGCGTTCTTCTCCAAAGTCACTGGCACATATTTGTGTATTCATCCTCTTGATTTGTTATTGCCATCTTTTGTTTTATCCACAACATCTCTAGTGCCCCCAGTAGCACAGCATTTAGACACGGAGGGAATCCTTGCATGTTGCCTCTCTGCTATTTCCAGGTTTTCTTCCTAAGTCTGGAGGTTTGGGGTATTTTTAGAAAGGGGTGCAATGATTCCCCTAGCTGGCTGGTACCACTCTCTACTGAATTTGTCAGGAGGAATTTGCAAGTGGATGGGCTGTGTAAGATCATTGGTGTTATTGTTGCCCTTCACAAGAACCCTAGCAATCAGCATGAACTGTTAGAGGTAGGGATGGGTGGGCTCTCCTGAAACATCCTCCAAGCTCTCATTACACAGCACTGAAATTGTCTGGTTTTTTCCCTCTGGTTTGTTTGTTTGTTTTAAGGTATCTTGTGAGATCTTTGACAGGGCCCTGAATACACTTAGACCTTAACAGACCTGAGCAGCCTCACCTGGAGCCTCCACCCACACCCTCTACCCATGGGCCCAGGAGCTTATTTAAGCTCAGCACAGGGTCTTCAGCCCCTCTGGGGGGTGTGGGGCTGCTGCTCTCTAGTCAATCTCCTGCTGTGCTGCAGACCATGTTGATCCACTGGGCTCCAGCTTCATGGCCTGATCTTAAACTTGCCTCATCACCATGGACCTGTATGATGAGCTGGGCGCCTGCTGGGACCTGGCCACAACCTGTGAGCTTTCCCTGCTCACTTGCTCAGGTACTGTTTGGGATGGGCCCCATCCTGCCCTGCTGGCAGGTTCCCCTCTGCCCCTTGTCCCTTAGGGAGCTGCCAATCCTTGCTGCTTATGCCTGTAGCCAGCATGATCCAATCTCAGGGGGGAGGTGAGCTTACCAGCTTAAAACCCACACTGGAGTGCTTCTTCCCTGACCTGTTGTTGTGGTCAGACATCCTCAAGAGTGAGAAGTTTTGGCTCAGCTTGAAGCTAGACCTGCTGAAGTTGCCTATGTTTGATAATTCTTTTATGTGGATATTCTTCTCATTCATGTGGAATAAGCTGGCTGATGTGTTCATGCCGTACAAAAAAGTGATTGATTCCTCTGCCATGCGATCCAGTTGAACCAAATGTTCGCTAACCAGATCGAATCTGCAAGGAACAGAAATGTTGGCTATTAGTGAAGATCCCCATTTCCATTTATATGATGTACCCTCACAGAATATATCAAAAGGCTACTCTGCTGGTCCCTGCAGACCTTGATATCTATGTGAGAAAAGCCAGAAGTTTATGGTGCCTGTGCTTAGTGTACCTGGCTTCAAGAAATTAATTTATAGCCCCAGTAGCTAAATTTCCATTTGCTGGATTCTCCACTGGAATCCTCAGAACCTGTAGCTGTGCAGCATCAGCTGCACAAACTGGCCTTCCTGTCAGCCGAGTAGATAATTATGTCAAGGAAATGACATAATTCCTTTACCATGCAACGTGAAACTCCTCGATAACTTGCCACTGCTGTGGGAGCTTTACTTAGCAAGCAGAGCCCCCCAGGCTTCTGAAGAAGTTCTATGGTTTCCTTAAAGCCATTGTGTGGTACAAAAACCCAGGCAAAACCAGCTCTAATGTGCATCATTCCAGAGACTGGCAGCTTAGTGAGGAATGGATGCTCACAGTAGCCCTGTTTTTTCAGGGAGAGACTTTTTATCAGAGCACAAAATCAGTTAGCAGCTTGAACCAAGTCACAAGGCAGAGTTCCCTCTATCCTGACTCAGTGCATGAAATTAACTGCTACATGCTGTTGCACAATTCCCAACAAGATCTTATCTTAAAACCAGTTTGGAAGTAACAATAGTCCCTATCCACCTCTTCAAGACAGAGACCTCCCTCTACCTTCAGTCTCCTCCAGGCTGCAGTCATAAGGCTGCTGACCCTTCCTGAACCCTTCTGACTGAAGACGTGACTGCAGCCGAGGGGAAAGCGTGGTTACCTGTATGGGTCCAGATTGCAGATGGTGATTGCTGGGAACATCTTGGGCTCTGAGTGCATTGACATGGTCAGGACAACAGGGTAAGCCCAGTACTGGCTGAACATAAGTGCAAATTGCCAGTACAACATGCCAAAGCTGGCAAGTAAAAGCAGAGTCCAAAAAGCTGTTTTCATCCTGTTGCTGTCCGAGCATACGAGGCGGATGGTGCCGTGGATTGTTGTGTTCTTACAGAAGAACTCAAACATGTCCTTGAAGGAATCGTAAAATTCAATCAAACCTTCTTTCTTCTCTTCTTCTTCTCTTGCCACTTCCTGCTCCATCCTCTACGTCTGTTTCTGTTTAATTAAAAGAAAAGAAATAATAATCTTATGAGCTTGTTGGAAAGCTCCCGGCCAATCTGTGGACTCTTCCAAACAGGATACCAATGAGTTTGTTATTAGCAAGTGCTGAAAATAACTGTGAGCTGAGACTCCTCTGTCTTTCCAGAGTTTGGACACCAGGAAGTAGCAAGGAGGTCAAATGTTCTGCACGCTGCTGCCGAAGTAACGTGACGTGTTCTGCCATTCTTACACTATGACTGCCCTGTTAGTAGGGATATGCAAAGTTCAAGTGACTAATACACAAGCTGCTGTGTAGTTTTCTTCTTTCTAAGAACCAATATTTAATTCTGATACACTGTGTCACTGAGCATTAATACAGAGCTGTAACTGATTTGTATATTATGAGTATATTGCTAGACAAAGGTGTTGGGCTACACGCCTGAAACAAGACAGTCTCAGAAAGAGCAATAGGGCTTCACCCTTATGTCAAGGAGTTGGGACAAATTCAGCTTTCAAGTCAACAAAAGGAGCAAATTAGGAACCAGTTTTAATTTTTTACTGTATGATTTCTCATTCTGCAGAATGGAGGAAAGCAGGGTTAATTCTGCCATCCCTGAAACAGCCACTTCCCAGATGTAATGTAGGAGATATTTTGTAGTTCAGATGAGCTGAACTGGGTATTTAGGAAAGGAAGTAGAGAAAAACACCACCTCAAATGAAACCCCAGAAGGGATTAACCAAAATAGGATGAGGATAAAGTGCTGCAGATAATACTTAAAATAAAATGCTTCTGAAGACCACAGAAATATTAGTTACTGCTATTAACAGAAATTTTGCCACCTATTGCTTACGTAAGCAGCTTCTTCCAGAAATCTAAAAACCTTCTCCTTGTCTATTTTACAGAAGAGAAAAGGAAGCATGGAGACTGAAGATCACCCAAGAAGAGTGGCATAGCTGGAAATCAAACTCCAGATCTCCTTAGACAGGGTAAGTAAAACATCTCCTATGCTACTCTAAATAACTTCAGACTTCATGCTGATGAAAATGTGAATGTTACTGATGCACATACATTTTAGCCAGCACACACTGAGGACATCTTCCTAGGATTTAGTACCAGATTAGGACACTGGACTAATGTTGACATACTTCCACTGACTGAACATGACATCAAGTCCTGTAATATGTGAGTTCCCAAGATGACAGCACTCTATGAATCACCCTGTCTATTATGCTATTAAGAGAAGTTTACTGAGGACAATACTTTGGTCCAACCTTACCTCCATATAAAAAAAAACCCCTTATAAATACAGCAACAGAGTTGGAAGACAAGACAAGGAGTGCACAAAACAACTGAAGGGTTTTTGCAAGTGGGCTGCGTGGTCATGAAGTGGAAGCTCAGGTCCTTTAGTGAATTATGGACCTTAGTGTTTCGTGGTGTCTCAGAGGTGCCAGTGAGGTGACCACAGCCCAGCTGATACACACCAGTGCCCTGATCTGCAACGGCTTCATCCTCCACTAGACCTCTTCAATTTAAAACATGGCTCGATTTCCAAGGTCTTTGGAGTAGGACACTTCATATGAAATGATCTGCAAGTGTCACAAGCTACTAAGACAGTTTCTTCAGTGTCTCTAATCATGTCAGAAAGATTAGGACTAATCCTTAAAGAGTGAAGAGCACTCCAAAAGCTGTATCCCAGATCAGTTTTAAAGTAGCCCACAGAAATATATTGTCTGACAAGGAGACCCAGTTTATCACAAGTTACTTTCCCCAAAGACCACATTGCATATACCACGTCTGTATTTTCTAAGCTGTTGTTTAACAAGAATGCAAAATGAACTCAAAGGTATAGGCACCTCCTTTATACCCCTACATAAGTCTATAATTAAACATGGCCAATGATTTTTCACACTTCAGAGCTATATTTGCCCTTGAACAAGTACAGGATGCCCAAGCAAAAGTGAAATATTCAAAAAATAAAAAGCATAAACAATTAAAAGAAAACATGTGTGATAAAGAATTGAAGTGGGAAATGAGCAGTTCCATTTTTGCTACAAGGAAATACTGATTTTTCTGTGGCTAACTGTTATTCACACACAGACTATGAAGAGCCATAGGACTCTGAACCACTGGTTACAGTTTATTTTATCAGCCAACCTTACAGCTGGAAGCTTGTATCCAAATGTTTCCTTGGTTAAAAGAGGCTATCTGTGGCAAACTCAAGAATGCCTCGTGTTGTTACATATATAATTTTCAGATTATTATGCTAAATTGTATGTTCAACCTTTATCTTATTCAGATCTTTCCTTCCTATTTTATTTAGACAAGTATAAAAGCAAATAAGCTTGTGTATGTTAAGAAATATATGGAATAAGTCCTTAAATATTGATGGTATTTTAGGATAGAAATGAAAATTATGTGAGTCTAAACTAGGAAAATTTAGGTTGTTACTAGTCAGCTACAGCAGTCAGCCTTGCTCTAAAGGAGGAGAAAGCAGAATAAAAGGTAATAGTTACCAAAAGTGAATGATAAATCAAATCTATCCAAACCCTTTATGTATAACTTTGAATCTGAACAAGCCACCTGTAAACATTTAAACCATGACTTTCAGAGACAAGCTGCAGTTTTCATACACTCTTAACTGGGCTTTGAAGGCTGTGGTTAGTTAGTTCATACCATTTGAATCTACATTCTTAAAATAACTAGAGTGAAAAAGCATATGATAAAAGAAAAAAAAAAAACAACCCAAACACTAAAAACAAAACAACCAACCAAACCCAGAGGGAATCTTTCAAAACACACGTGTACAGGGAACAGACCATCCTCTCCCCACTGGTTTCCCAGATCAGCATACCACTAATTTATTTAACACAGCAATTGCTGTCAGGGACTTAAAACATGTAACAGCAGCAGTGACCCGTTGCCTGGCTTTCTGTGGTAAGTGCCTGGAGAGAGGCTGCAGGATATAAGAAAGTCACTGGAAGTTACAGAGCAGTGGCAAACAAGCAGATGTTCATGTAATAGCCCAGCAACTCAATGCTCAGCACACCCTCGACACACACGAGTGGCACCTCCTCGGACATTTAACCACGTGTATAGCTATCTATAGCTACATATCAATCATATACAGGTACAAAAAGACCAAACTGCAACACCACCCCACCACCACCACCACTGTACCTTGGCAGCAACTCTATCTTTGAGTATTTAGAGTAGCCACTAAACTCAGCCTTCGGCCTTATCCTGAACAGAAGACAAGTCTTGGTCCAAAGCTTTCAGGTTTCTAACTGAAGATACATTGGGAGCTGTCCAGCCTATATGGATCAAATTGATGACATCAAAAGGGGCAGGACTTAAGCAGATCATGCAAATTATTCAAAGCACGATCCAGGGAATAATAGGAAGTGAATGAACTGGACAAACAAGTTAACAGTAAGGTTATGCTTGAGTTAAAGTTGGTTTGAGTGGTGGTGGTGTGTTGTTTTTTTTTTCCCAATAGCTAGAAAAGCTTTTTAGCCATCATTTCTACCAATACCAAGGGAATTAACCATGGATCTTGTAAGGTTCTTTCCACTGTGGACTTTCCCATCAAGGAATTAGCTTTCTGCCACCTTTTCATGGTTTCCAGAGGCTTAATGATCACTTGTAATTGAAGCCATTAAGGTTTCCAAAGGTGTGCTTGAGGAATTGCATACCTCCCTGTAATCTGAAATGATCAGCTACTCAGTCCAAGGCACACGTGGCAGTGGATTTCTTCCTGCTTCCCCAAGAATATTGCTCATCCATAGGGTGCTACCCCATAGCCAGAATTAAGAATTTTAAGTCTTCAGAGGTTGAGGTTTAAGTAGACTAAATCAACTGTCATACTCAAGTTAAATCAGAACACCCTGGTTTTGTAACACTGCTTCGTTAAGACTTGCAAAAGTCTGCATAAGTGATGCAGAAGTAGATTCAGAATCCTGGGACTGCTAAAACACAATCACCTCTGATTGCTTGCATAATTAGTACTGACATCAGCCCACTTGGAAAACAGCTCTGCAGTGGTTTTGCAAGAAGCTTGTTATATGAAAATGTGAATACTCTGGATAATGTTTAGAGCTCCTGCCTGCCTTTTAAAATTGGCTGGAACTGGATTTTCTATTACAGTGGAAGTTGCAAAATAGTGTCATTTGCAGAGACAACTGAAATTTCTTCTGGAATCGAATCCACAAAGAAGGGAGAGAGGACAAAGTGCAGGGGAAACAACCTCTGCTGGTTTTGATCGATTTCAATCCTGATTATATTTTTAAGGATTGCTTTGTGCTGGATGTTGTTTTGGAAACAAAACATGTAGAATATTCATCTGAAATTTTACAATTATTATTCTAGAAGATGTGAATAAACAGCTGCTATTAATGTCTTACCCCCCCTGCCCCCCTGATTAGCTCTTGTGTGAACAGTTACAGCAGAGCCACTTGTCACTGATCAACGAAGAGGTAAGTAGTTAAATTTTGATTAAAAAACCAAAAACCAAACAAACAAAAGACACCAAAAAACCCCCACAACCCTCCAAACACTGGAAACCTAATTCTGTCGCATTCATTTATTTGTCCCCCACCCTTCTTTCTCTCTTTTTTATATTGTGCAACAAAAAATGGCAACAATAAATCCCTGACAATGAAATTATTGCACAATGAACATACACAAGACAAATTCTGTTGCTTCATTATGGCTGGAGGCCTCAGTGTAGAGATTCTCTGGCAACACATCAGAACAATCCCTTCTGAGCCAGCCATGAATTTTTCCTGCAGGAAATGGAGAAGAACTGGATATGCAGACAGGGCTGTCCCTCGAGCAGGATACCAGTTCTGTTTGCACTAGCTCATTTGTCATCTTGTATCCTGAACTGGGAGGAGAGGGGAAGAGAACTCTTTCACTGGTTTAAAAAGTAAGTTGGTGTTTCTTTCAAGATACAGAAACTGATTACAGAGATAACATTCATGAGAAAGTTCTTCAGGGTTGCAAAAAGGCTATGCTGTAATTATTTTCAGTGGGGCAGAAAATGTTTATTAGTGCTCGTAGTACTTGTAACGGAGGGAAGGAGTGAGTATATTGCACACCCCATAGAGCAGCAGTAAATGTCAATGTTTAAATATATCCTCTGGACACGTTAGGTGTTGCACAGAAGGATGCTTCCCACATGGTAAGATTTCAAAGCCCGTTCCCTGAATTGCTATTTGTTCCCAAGCTGAGATTAGTGGAATCTCATCCCATTTAGTTGAAGACAGTACAGGTAAACAAAAGAAAGAAATGTTGTCTTTTTGTGTTTAAGCTTTTTCACGGCTGTCACATGCTAAAGGAACTGTCCAAACTCCACCCTTGGCTCTGCAGTAGCCTTGGTTATTGTGCACACTCAGCACGGGTGATAATACAACCCTCACCTATTTGATCAACTGTGGAAACAGAAATGACAATCGGACTGTACAAATGTGTGCCTGTCTTGCTATCGGCACCAGCTCAGAGCAACAGCAGAGAGGCACGAAGAGGGCAGAGAGAAGAGACTTGAGCTACTTCACATGGGCAAAAGAGTTACTCGGAGAATTACTGTTCCTTGTGAAATGGGCTCAGGCACTTAGGGAAATCTACTACCAGATGATTTTTTTTATCCTTGACTATTTTCTTACAGCTGGTGCATGTGAAAAGTTTTGCTCTGTATAGGGCAAACCTCTCTCATAATGATGATTTTGTATATTATTAGACACTAAGCAGATGAGCAGCACAGGGAAAGTTCAGCATGTGGAACATTCTGTGCCTGCCCCTTATTGCACTTGCTGTCGTTACAGAGTTGAGTGAAAGATTAACCGGAAAAGCTTAGTGATGATTTGTAGCTAGTCCCTCTTGCTGTGACTTGCCAGTCCTCTAGAACTCAAATATTACTATTTTTGAGACATTTAGAGTGACACTGGACAAACGAGAGGTTCCACAGTGTCTGGACTTCTCATGAAAACACTGAATTGCAGTGAGCTGGGTCTGACCAGGTAAGAATACTTTTCCTAATCATGTAAAGCACAGTTTGGGGCTCACACAGGGATGAGAGGACACTTTAGCTACTCCTTCATGAAGATTTTCCCAGTCAGTTGAAAACTGCTTGCACTGAGAGGCCTAAAACAAATAATCAAACTGAAATGACACATCAAATCCCCCCTTCTAGCAGCTCTCCCTGCTGCTGTACCACACCGTAAACTTCACTGTAATTTGCTGCCCGCTAACCGCATGAACTCTTTCAGTTATTAACTTTCTCCCTTGTTGCATTTGTTTCATCTCGTGCTCTCTCACACTCAAGTGTTTCATGACTTTCTATTATCCCTCAACTTGTCTCTGTCTTCTGGAGATTCCCCACTTTTTCCCCTCTATTGTTCTTCAGCCTGTGAGCTGAGAGGAGCAGCCTTTGGCATCTCTTCCTCTAGCAGCAGAAGGGATAGGGAGCAGATCCTGTACCCTCCTGCCTTCAGCAGGATGTGTAGATCTACAGTTTAATCTTGATTTTTAGCAAATCTTGCTTTACTCACGTCACTTGTTCCTGCATGAATGGCCTTTATTCTCCTGGAATGCTCCAGGTTACTCTGTCAAACCATCTTCCCACATTTTCTCTCCTGCCACAGGATGCAGCATACCAATCCAGTTTTCCTCTCTGAAATCAGTGTGACTTGTCTTCTCTGGTTTGGTGGAAACTCCCTCACAGGGCTTTCTTCACGGCCACTGGATGAGCCAGTCTATTCCTCCTCCCACAAACTTCTGTGGGCAACTGTAGAAAAGGAAACTCCCAGCCTTTCCCCTTTGCATTTGTTGGTTGGCTCTGCTGTGGATGGACTTGAACTGGCACGCATCAGGCTCTGTCTCCTGTATTTTTTTTTTCCCCAGTCCTTATTAGCCAGAACCACTTTGTCTTTTCAAAGCAGAACATGAAATTGTTTCTCTGCTGTCATACTGGAGAAAGGAGCAGTACTCAGAGGTATTATGGAAGTGCTGTCAGCTTGTTCACTCCTGGGCAAGAGGCAGAACAAAGGCAATCCCTGCCTGGGAGAGCTTCCAAACATTGCTTAGTGTCTCCTTTTGATCCTGCCCCAAATGTTCCTGAGCTGACTGATTTATTTTTTTTTCAGCTGTTTTCCTCATCTGGAGTCTCTGTGTTGAAGCTCTGTTCACCAAAATTTCTCTTGGGAATCCTCACATTCATGGCTTTGCTTGTGTGATGCTTTGAGCTATGGCTGAGGGGGGTCTGTATCTTGCCACCACAGTGAGCTATGCCTGCAGAGATAGGGTGGCATTGCTGTACTTCTGTGCCCCTTTTGCGCTGGTTTCCATCTAGCCAGAGCAGTTTCAGATGCTGCCAAACCTGCTCAAGGAAGTAGGTAAACACTCCTTAACTGGTGCTGAGCTCCCTGGTGCGCTGGTTTTATCAGCAGCAGTGCCTGAGTTAGCAAGGCTGCAGCAAGCTGGCACATCCTTACAAACCCCAGAAATCGCAGCAACGAGCACATGCATATTCTGCTAGTCACCAGCCATTTAAATATCCCTTAATTACACCCCTTGTTGTGAAGAGGCCCCACGTAACCCCTGCTTTTCATTAAGCCTCCACCAGAGGCGCAGAGAGTTAAAAATGCAACCTCAGTAGCAAAATCCTGCTTGCTTCCAGCAAGCATTCATTTCCACTCACTCACCTGTCTGAGTAAGATGTCTGTAGCTGCTCCTGTCATCCCTCTGGGATAACACCTGCTTTTTGTTTCTCTTCCTGCTCTCTGTTCTTGTTTCTTTAGTCACAGGCTTTCATAGATGCTTTTCCACCTGTTCAGACCTGTCACCCCCTCAAAGATGGTGAAATCCTGCTTGCTAGTGGTTTTTTTTCCATCCTACTCCAGCTCAGACGCAGTCTATGTAAGATTGCTGATGAAGTTAGGACTGGCAGAGCTTGGAGAACATCATTAAGAGCTTCTTTTTCTGTGGATATGCAAAATACAACCATCCTGGAATCCCAGATACCATAACTCCATCACAAACGAAGCCCAAATCTCCCCATGCAGTTGTCCAAGCTCCTGGAGCAAGTGGTAGATGGTGCTTCTGGCTCCTGTCTTCTGGCAATAGGCAAGTAGATCTCCCCAGGTGATCCCTACTCCTCTTGGTACCCGGGAGGGAGATTACAATGCAATGCTTGGTAGCTGTTCACTGGGGGTTAATCCAGTCACTTTAGGCTTTCCTATTGGGTGCTAGAGCAGATGTCAACAAGAGGAAGAGGTGCTGTAGTATGGCAACTAGGAAGGAGGGGAATGAAGAAACCGGGAACAAACTGCGCAAGGGCAAAACAGTCATTAGCAAATCAGTAACTGAAACTAGCTATTACATAAGTGGCTGTGTCAGCTGTCATACCTCTTTAGATGGATGCTTTTTGGGTTAAATTCAGGTGCAATACTAGATTCTTCCATCGGCAGCCTCTGAGGGCTTCCTTCACCTTCTCCCAGCACAGCTCTATCCGTGCCTGAGTCAGCAAGAGCAAAGTCACAGCCCCGATGCCCCAACAGCAAACAAACAGTTCTACCAGTGCTGAAAACTTTAAAAAGCAGAGTAATAACCCTCTGGAGGCAGGTAAATTCCCCCCAGGGAAGCACTGTGGCCAAAGCAGAAAATCTGGCTTTAGAAAAGAGGACTTTGTGACTTTTAGGTGATGCCAAAGGTGATCCGTAACGCGAGGCCCATGTGAAGATTGCACTGATGACTTATTTTTGATTCATTCAAACTTGCAGAAGGTTATCTGGGAGACCCACGAATGTCCATGTGCTCTCAGCCTGTTGGCTCTGGTGTTTGGGGTGTGCTTATTCACATGGAAAGCACTGTACTTAGCCATTAAGCCTTAAGATTTGCTGTTAATCACTTGTTTTTTTCATTTTTTTCATGCCCGGGAAAGCTTTACTAGCCAATCAAAGAGTAGAAATGCTGCCATGTGACTTCCACAACCTGTACCTCACCATGAGTAATATGGAGTATTCACCTGAACAGCACAAATATTCCTGGTCTGACCTGTCTGTTCAGCACTAACAGAAACCCTCCACAGAAGATCCCAAGCAACCCCCAAAAGTTAGATCAGGAATGGTCTGTAACCTAAAGGAGGAGCTAAACTGGCTTAGGGCTGGTTTCTTACTCAATTTGCCCCATCAGCATCATATAAAACCCAGATAGAGGCAGAAGTCTACAAACTCTGTAATTGTTCATTCTAAGTCTGTCCTGTTTGCTGGAGGGTCCCTGCTCACCATGGAAATTTTGTCCAGTCTCCAGCACATTGGAGAATGAAACAACCCCCCAAAAAACCCAACCAAAATTAAAACCCAATGCAACAGGAACGTACTCAACTTTCCCTATCTACCAGAACCACAAAAACAATGGCAATAAATAGAAAATTCCACCCCCAGACTCAAGTCTGCCACAGCGTGGGCAAAGAAATACCAAAGTTGAAGCCTTAAACTGTTGAACTTCTCTCCTCTCTTGCTGTGCAGTCTTGGGCAAATCTTCCTGCCTCTCTCTCTGTTGCTTCATCTCTGAAACAGGCGTAATGACACTTGGCAGCATTGTTGAGAGGGTTAATTGGTGTTTGTACGAAGCTTTGGTGATGTAAGGTGCCGTGTAAGTGTGATGATGACTCCTGCTTTGATACTGCCTGTTAATTGCAACAGGATGGGTTGTAGTCATGCTATGGTAGCTGAAAACGTGTTTTTATGAGATATTCCTAGATCTCATCTGATGTTTTAAGATGATGGTGACTTACTCCTCTATTAGACGAGCAGGTTACAGAATTTTTTGCGCATTTATCCATCCTGCAGACAATCTGCAAGGATGTGCAAGGGGTGCTGCCAACCACATCCCATATAGTTCAGCCTTCAGCTTTTGGCCTCATCAAATGAGCTCCTTGCAATGCCCGTTGCTTAATATAATAGACTTTCTTCTCACTTCATCAGCATGAGAGGATAAGATCTTGAGATTATTTTCACTTCTAGACCTATTTGTCATAAAGAGGTCTCCAGATCAAGAACTGGTAATTTGTGTTTGCTGTGCATCTCCTTGGTGTACAAAGCCTACGATGCAAGTAATGCAATTTCTGTTACTTATATTTGTAAAGTGTCTCAATGTAAACCACCCTGCTTTTCCTCATTATCCCTGACACTTTTGACTGGAGTCTTCCAGTGGCTTTTAGCAGCAAATACCAATTTCTTATTTCATTTAAAAACCTTAGCACTGACTTTGACTTGATTGATCAGCAGCAATTAATTACCTGCGAAACTGTGTTCAGGATGCTCCCTGCTCCCCTGTGCCCTGCTTTGCCACTGCAGCTGGGTTAGTTCTTTGTCAAAGGATACTCTACCTATCTGTGTACTAAAGATTAAACACCTTAGCGGAGCTACAAAGAGGGTAAGATGGGTTTGGTGGGGGGTTTTTTGTTTGTTGTTTGTTTGGTTGGTTGGTTGGTTGGTTTGTTTGTTTGTTTTGGGGTTGTTTTTTTGCTGTTGGGATGAACAAAACCAGGTTCCCTTTGATCTGTCACAGACTTCAGCATACACCCCAAGTGCTCCTCAGGAGAAGACTCTAGGATCCAGGATGTCAGGAATAGTCAGTGTAAATTGTGAGATGGAAGGTGACTTGGTTATTCTGGGTGCTACAGGAAATTGTGCCACCTTGCTCTTAGTTCTGATAATCTGTCTGGCATATATTTATTTATTATTAATATTTATTATTAAGTTGCCCAGACACTGTGCTGCCAGGTGTAAATTCTAAGCATTATTTGTACTAATAGTTCCAAAAGGCTTCCCTCCTCCTCTTCAATGATATGTCTCCCTCCAAGGCTGAAGTTCTCCAAGAGCTTGCATCACTGAGCTGTTAACACCTGAACTGACCAGAATCTGTTTGTAAAAGACTTCATGTGCTGCTACAGCCTGTCTGCTCCAGCCAGTCAGTGTCTGCCCATTTCTCTTTGGAGACATAAAGGAAAAAAACAGATCAGGAAGTGGAGTGAAGAGCAAGGATTTGTAGTTCAGACTGAGATTAGCAGGTACTCTGTGTTGCTTAGTAAACTCTATAAAGGGAATGTTTTACCATTGAAAGTCTCAGTTCCTCCTGTCAGCACTGGAGACAATTCCTCTAGGTCAAGGCAGAGGCATCAAAGAAATTTAGCTAAGCAGCCCAGTCTAACCAGAGGAAGCCAAACCACTGGTCAGCTCAGCCAGGATCTCCCTGTAGGACTGAATTAATGTTTTCAGTAAGAAAAAATGTTTTATGACCCAAACTTGCTATGAAACTGCAAACGATCTCTGTGAAGAATGATTATCTCTAGAGATCCGTGCAGACATTGCCTGGCATTAAAGGAAGTTCAGCAGTCATGAAACCACAGCCATGATAATGGCTTTTGAAGGCAGACATCCATCTCACGAGGTAATAGCTTAATAAGGTTCTACTGCTGTGCTTTGGATGTAAAGAGCAAGGTAATCATACAAATGTCAGGTCCTAAAGAGGAGCATGCGGAAGCAGTGAAAGGCTCTGAGTGAAAGTGATGAACAGTAAGGAGAAGCTGGTATGTCATCCTATTTGTATTTGGATCTTAAAGTGATGTCATTAAAAGGCCACTGATGGCTGTGTACCAATTATCATTCGGGAAATGCAGGATGGAGAGGTAAATGGGAACTGGGTCCTGGTGATGGAGCTCCTAGCCTAGTAGTGGTGGAATAAGTAAGGAAGAGGACTGACCTCTCCCCTTTCTGACTAAGAAACCTGCCAGAATTATTTTTTTGAAGTAATACTATCTCCTTGTCAATCACCGTAAAGGAGGTCACCCCGGGCCTTAGCCAGGCAGGAGAGGAAATCAAAGAGGGGGGGAAAAAAGCTCTGATTTCAGCAAGTTTATCAGGGATTTAGCAGTGCTTAGGTTAAATTGTCTGTCATTTTATTTAGGTCACTTAAGGCTGTCTGATTGCTTGCTGCCTCTGCAGTTCAGACAGTTGAAAATGAAGGAAATCACAGAAAAGTATTAATCTGGCCTATAAATGAACAGCATTGATCATGATCATCACAGTGGTGATTATGGAAAACAAAGATGATGATTCATGTTTCACACTTGCTGATGTGGAACCTGTAGCCCAGAGAGCTCAAAATAGGTGACACTCACCAAGTGATTAAGTGTGCGTGCTTCCAGCAAAGCTAGATAAATAATATTATCCTGTCTTTATATAAGAAGAAAAATGGAGCTTCAAAACAATTGACTGGTTTCCTCCTCATCAACAATGAATCAGTGGGACTCAGGAACCATCAGAGCCCTTCTCTGAAACTCAAGATAATCACCCATGTTGATTAATGAACAAGTTATCATTTTCCATTTGTAAAAAAAGAAAAGCTGAGGATCAGTTTCCTAGGAGATCGAGGGGTTTGGAGACTTCTGCAAAATATTATAGTTCTGCTAGATGATAATACAATAGAGTTCTGTAACACTGAGACAAACATGCATTATAGTGACAAAACATTTATTGAAGAAAAGTTCCTCAGTAAAAGCCAGTAATGCAGGTAGAGCAATAAAACCCCTCAGAAGGACCAAAACCCCAAAATAAGAAAAACAAACACACACACACACCACCTCTAAATTACCTTTTGGCCAAAGATTAAAAGAGATCCAACTGAGCAGCACTTAGAGAAAACCAAAACCCCAAATCCCTACATTGTTTTATCCACCATGGCAACAGAGCTACTCGTAGATGGGAAGGCAGCAAGATGTTTGAATGCAGATGACATTGCTCATAGTTGAGACCTGGACGTGATGCATCTCATGTGCACTTGACATTGGAAGGGAATTCAGGAAGGCTGGATAGAATGACTTGAACTTAAATCTGACCAAGACTTTAGCATGAATGTTCTGTATTCTTATAAAAAGATCTCTGAAGGATTACTGGTCAAGAATATCTCTTGGTTTGAATGCAGGCTCAGTGGGAAAGGTGTGATCAGTTGGTGCTTTGTTACAAAGGTGCCCCTGGGACAGTGGTGGTGTTTCTCAGTGTCACCATTCTCACCTGCACACAGGCAGTTGGAGCTGCGCTGACAGCAATCAGTGGAGGGTCACCACAGATTCTATAGATTGAACAGCAAATATCCTTCTGTCTTTAATAAGGTCCAGAATGACAAAATTCTTTTGTTGAAAGCCCCTCTCAAAAACCAACCAACCAAAAAAACCTCATGAAAGTTTTGTATTCTCCTAAAATGAAGTATACAATAAAAATGCAGTTCAGCAATATTTATTAACATTCAGACACAGTACAAAGCCAAAATCCTAGCTGAGGCCTTTCAGCAAACGGTGTCTGCACCATACATTTTATCTAGAATAATTGAAAAATGGCTCGATCAGCATCAGTGAGCTCTTTGCAACTGTGCCTTGACTTTGGCCATGCTCCCTTGCTCAATAAGAGATGTTTCTATGGCTTCCTGAGCTAAATTGCCTGTTACTCACAGGATGAATTCTTCACGGTGATTGTTCAACTGCTACTTCTTGCTTAACGAGATTCATTCTTTCCTTCCCCGTGGCTTTGCAGATGTTCAGCCCCATGCCTGACTGACTTCTTCCAGCCAGTTTAGATCAAGATGCCACAATCCCCTTTGTCCTGAAGACCTTGAGTATTTCTTCCTCCATTTGTTCTCCCCTTCTGCGTTCCACCCAAGCCTCTTGCCCCTCTGTCCAACTCCACCGTCACCTTTACTGCAGTTGGCAATCTCCATCCACATCTCTCCCACTCAGGTGTGACACTCCTTAGCCTCCTTCTTTACTGATCCATGTGGCTTCTGCTTGCTCCGAATCCTCAGTTCCCTGAGGCCCCTCTTTAGGAGGCAGCAAGGCACGAGAGACCACTGTGTAGACTCCTGTTTTTTTCACCGCTTAAGCTAAGAGACCTATCTTGGTTATCTAAAGCAGCAATGGTCAACCCATGAGGTAAAGAAAGAAAAAAACCCCTGCCCACTGAGTACATGTGAGAGGAGAGCCTTTCTTGATCCCCTTGGAACGTGGCTGTTGGTAGCAGGACTTGGGGAAGTTACTTCCCCAAGTATATATCAAATACCTTTTGAGGATACGAGAACTTTCCATTTCATCAGCATCCTGAGTTGGGAGCAGCCTTGAGGCACAGCTGCTCTGCCAAGCATCCTCTGTCCTTCCCGGAGATCTCCACGGAGAAGCTCAGCAGCCACAGCATTGCCACATTTACTGGACAAGATTACATTTGAGTACATGTGAAGACTAATTAACCCGCGCTGTATTCCTCGGGGTGCGTTTTCTTTCTCAAATTATTTCTTCATCCACCGAGGTCAGCCTCAAAATGCTCATTTGACTGCAAGCGCGGAGGAGCGCACCAAGTGCCGCTTCCATTTGATGGAGAAACTGAAGCAAAGGACTTACCTAAGGGCACCTACAACTAACAATACAAGAACACCCAGAACTAGAACCTACAACTAGAATAAATAGGAGAAACTCTGAATCCTGATATTTGTATCCGTCCTGAAAATTTGCAGTGTTTTTCTTACTACTACAATTAAAGGGACGGTTTTCTGCGGCGTGAAAATCAGACCACCATGTATTCTTCCAGAATAATACAAAAGTTTTGTGTTCATGAGCACGTGAAGATGTTTTCACGCCCTGTAACCACTGCTGAGGGGCTCATATCAAATTAAAAACCAACTCCAACCTTGATGAGACAGTGAATTGTCTCACTGTCCTGCAGTTAATCACCTTCCAAGTTAATTTAGCAGCATGTGCTTATTTACTTGATGTGCTTAGTGATTTATAAACATAAATTTGGAACTCCTAGCAACTTCCCAAGCCCTTCCTATGCCTTTGAGATATGATAGCAGTAGACCAAAGATACTTTAGAGAGGAAATTCTATAGTGTGATTCATTTACGTGTTGGAAAACAACTGAGAAGAAAGAAACTTCAGGGAGAGAGAGAGGTCTCGTCGTACGCTGTCATTAGCATCCAGAATAATAGACCAGGGAGATGAATGGAATGTTAATGACAACACACTTATGTATGAAATACTTTGGGGCTGGGGCACAGGAGGGAGAAGGACTGAGGTGTAAACAGGAGCTCTGGAAGCCCTTCAGCATTCTGGGGCCTCTATTACAGCCTCCGGGTTCACATGGTTCTTATGCTTCTAGGCTTAGATGACTTAGGAGGAATTTCAGGGTAAACACACACACAAAAAGGACAAGATGGTGTAGTAAAGGGAAAAAGAAAAAAAAAAAGGGGGGTATTTGTCAAAGGATATAAAATGAGGTATGTATTGTGAGTTCCATGGGGAATTTATTAGGTGAACTACACGTGGGCTAATAGAGTGTTCTAATAACAGCTTGTATTTGTACAGCACTTTAAATCTTCAATAATAATCATTTCGAATAAAGAGCTCCTTCTGCTCTGCAAAACCTTCAAGCATTTGCAAACTGTGATCTCCAGTTAGATATAAGGATGAAAATAAAACAGATCAATATTACTTCTATGTTTGGAACAAACCCCCTTTTTTTTTTTCTTTTTCCTTGAAGGATTTCATGGCACCAGAATCAGAGAGCTTCAAAGGAAATGATATGGTTGATAAACTGACAAAGTTGTGAGGTGGCCACAGGTGGGACATGGGAACACTTTGTGTATGAAAGAGCTGTGATTGGAGTCTGGAAGAGATTAGACATTTGAAATGGAATTACCATGAAATTAATTTTTTTACACCCCTCAGTAAACTGAGAATATTGTTGGTTGGTTAATTTGTCCCTCCAGGATTTCAGATTGCGCCCCCCCCCCCCCCCCCCCCCCCCCAATCTCTATCGATAATTTTCCTAATTCCAGAAAAATATTGCTTGTTGATATTCACAGTTTAAGGAACAAAAGTTGCTGTAAATCTCAGTGGGGTTCTGCGAGTCCAAACACCATCAGATCACTGCACAACTGTAGCTTAGAAGTGCGTGGGCCACCACTGCCCTCCCCTGGCTACTGGTGCAGCGCTCGGGCAAAGGGCAGAGCCACGGGCACGGCAGGGGCTGCTCATAGGGAAGACACCTCTGCGACTCTTGGAACAGCAAAAAACCCTCCCCTTTATTGCAGTCCTGTCTCTGTGGCTGCTGGAAACTCCTGGGTAACTCGATCGTTTTGTTTTCTGTCTTTTTGTTTCACCTGAGGTGAGAAAAGATTCTTAGCCCAGCGACAGAGGTACACTGGGAGCTGTTAGTTTGGGCTGTTGCATTCATTAACTCTTAGTGCTATTAGTTAATGAGTACAACACAGCCCCTGCACTCTGCACCTAGGGCACTAACCCCAGATGTCTATCAGTCAAAAACAAATCTCTTCCTTATGGTTTGATTGCTTTGTTTTTTTTTTTTAATCTTGGATAATCAAACTGCCTGAATTCCTTTTCCCTAACATCACCTGACCTGCAAATTCCAAAAGCCCTGCAAGAAAAGTGTTGGGAGTAAACAAATTCCTCTCAACTGGGATGCGATTCAGTAGATCAGTGACGGCCAAAGTGCTACAACGTGAAATGTTTTACCTAGAAATAGGTTATTTCTTAGTCTTTTGAAAGGACTTTTTAATTGTTTGGTGATTTGGGTGTATGAACAAGTATTTAGAGTGAGTACATCTAGAAATCAGTCTCAGGCTGGACACAGCTCACTAAAAAGAACAGATTTTTCTCAACCCTCACCAATAAAAGCTGACACCAGCACCGAGGTCCAATAAACCCAGGAGCACAGAAACAACCTTTTTATGCAACTTGTTCAAGACGCTCCTTGTGCCGAGAACGACGGAATTGTGGAAACACTTCCCCGGCCCCCGTGTTGTTGAAACATTTAAACTTCCAAGCTCAGGAGTCGCGCCTGATCCCTGGACAGGACACGCTGCACTGGGCAGCGAGTGGGGGGACTGAGACTGAAGATACGGAGCAACTCTTTGCAAAGTGTCCTCCTCAGAGGGTTTGGATACGTGACGAGTGAATTGCTGCCGCAACTTCCTATCTACGGCAATATTTGCTTTACCCTTCCGAAGGCGATAGAAGTGGTTTGCTTTGCGTTGATGGACCCACCAGGGCACTGCTGGAACAAAAAGACTCTCCTGTGTACCGAAGGACTGGAAAGGCGTCTGTGTTTATCCGCCTTGTGAAGGGCGGGAACGTGAAGATTTAGGGCCTAGAGCAAAAACCAACCAACCTCCTCCCCCCGCCCCAGTTCTCTTTACTCCGGAGAGCACAAACCCGACCACCCCACGATCCCCCCCATGACCTTATGCAAATGCGCAATAACCGCGCGGCGATGTCAAAACACAAGGAGCTTCTGTCAGCGACATTTATTTCCATCCTCCGCTAACCCTCCGACCTCGGGGCGGCCATAGCGGTGACTGGAAGCGGAAGTCAAGTGAGCTCGCGGGTGACGAGCGTTCGCCCCGGAAGTGGAGCCGCTCCTTCCCGGAAGGAGACGCCAGCGCTGCGTTGGCCCCGCCTCGCCGGGCCGCCATCTTTGGCTGGGAGCCGCGGTCGCTCCGCAGCAGGGAGGCGTGGGGGTCGCGGCCCTGCCCTGCCCGCCTTTTCTTCTAGCTCTTCTCTTTCTCTCTCTCTCCTTTCTTCCCTCTCTCGCTCGGCCTTCGGCTGCAGGCGGGTGGGGCGTCCCGGCGGTGGAGGGGCCTGCTCGAGCAGGGAGAGGTGAGTCGGGCCTGTGCCGGCGGGGCGAACCCGTAAGGGAGCTGAAGGAGTAGGGAGGGCTGGGGTAGCCGCTCCCCTCCGTTCCCTGGCCTGCTGGGGCCCGTGGTGGGCAGCTGGCTCGCCCTAAGCTCTGACCCCTTCTCCGCGCGGTTGTCCCCTTGTTCCTGCCTCGATTCTTGCGCTCGCTGCCCGTCTCCCGGGCCCAGGGCTGGGCCGGGGTCAGGTTTTCCCGCAGAAAGAGCTGCTCCTGTCGCTCCCCAGGGCAGGTGGAACGCACGTCCTGCGGTGCCCTTGCGTTACTTCCCGGATCGTGCTGCTGGGGCTTGGCCGGCTGAACGCTGGCGAGTCCTTTCCTTCCCGGCTTCTGGCAAATTGTGTTGTCGAGGGGGGCAAATGAATTTGTGGTGGTAGCTTCTGTAAGCGTCGCCGTTTATTTTCTGCGTTTAAGATAGAAATGTTCTTTCAGATAAGGCTTTGAGAGGCGTTAAAATCCTATTGACTGTCCTCAGCGCTGTAAAATGTTTCAGTGATTTTCTTTTTAATCAGCCCATAGTGAAGGGTGCTATTGCAAGACCTCAGAACAAGTAATTGTGTTAAATAAAAAAGGTAGGGTTTGATCAGTGTTTTAAAGCCCAGAGCTGACTACTTGAGAGCAAAAAATCCCTAACTTTGGGGTTTCAAGAAGTGTGATTTAAAAACGTGCGACTTAAAAACGTGTAGCTTCCTTCAAGAAAAAACCACGGTATGTTTCAAACAATAATTTACAGTCATTCTGATAAAATCCAGCTCAAACGCCTTTATGTTAAGTAGGGTTTGAATATTTGACCACGTAAAGTTGTTGCTCGTGGGTTAAATATCAATTTCTTTAATAAATGTATTATTGTAGTTGGCTATCTGGAGAAATAGGAAGGACCATAAGTATTTAACATAACTTTTCATGTCAGATGCTGCTATTACACTATCTCTTTGTACAAGCTCTTTATAAAATCTTTCCTTTTTGTTCCTGCTCGAGTTTCCACCTCTAAAGCAAATCAACTTGCTAAATTTCTTGGGGGTGGAAAGTGAGTTAAGTAGCTGTTGTTAATTGGCATGTGCTCTGTAGGTGCATTGTAAGGGCCAATGCTTTCTTTGTCTTGTAAGCAGCATGGAATTGCCTTTCTTCACACTGTTTTGTCTCCTTTTGGATGAGGTCTTTGTTTATCTGCAAGAGAATAATCTGGCTCAGAAGTTCCTTTCTGTAAAGTCAACTGACTCGTAAGCAGGCAGCAGATTTAACTTAAAATCCTTCACCTCAAAGTCAGTAATAAGTTGGTTTTTTTGTGTGTTTGTTATTTATTTGAGATAACCGGATGTGTAGAAACACCGAGTGAATTTAAACCACAGGCAAACCTAGTAACAGATACTCAAACCAAACAGGGAAATTAATTACTCCAAAGACCCTTCAAAAAGGGTGTCATAAAGAGTGTTAAACAGCAGTGTTCTGCGAGGAGTATTTTCCCATTTTGGCAGCATACAGAATCTCCCGGGAGCGCGTTGGTTGAGATTGTGATGGAAATTTAATTTATATTAAAGAAAAACATTAAATGAAATGTTGTAGCTCTGTTCCTGTTAAGATTATATGGAGATTAATTTCATTTTTTTTAAAACTAGATGAGCAACAACAGTAATAAGAGAGCACCAACAACAGCAACACAGAGACTTAAACAAGACTACCTTCGAATTAAGAAAGATCCAGTGCCTTATATCTGTGCAGAGCCCCTCCCATCTAATATCCTTGAATGGTAAGGAGTAGAATGAAGCCTTCACTCACTTCTGGAGAGAACAAGATTTTCCAGGTCATCAAGTTTGACTCTCTCCCTCCTACAGATTGTAGGAGAATCTTGGGTTTGGGAGGTGGAGGATGAAACTTTTACTAAAGTGATGTAAAGAAATCAGTGGCTGATGGGGTGATGATTTTCATACCATTTAACTTCCCTTCTTTGTCGTAGGCACTACGTTGTACGGGGACCTGAAATGACTCCTTATGAAGGTAAAAGTTGGTGTGTAGGAAAAGTGTGCGTGTATTTACGTTGTGATTGGTGTGCCAGAGTAACTACCTGCCCCTTTGAATGGGCAACACAGAGCTGCTGTAAACAGCCCTACAAACTGTTAGTGGCGTTTTAAAGCTGTGTGTTGGCTTGTTGAGCAGAGGTAGTAGTAACTAATTATTAGTAATTTTTTCTGTTATCAAGGGTTCTAAGAAAACTACATTTAGGTTAAACTAAAGCTAACCCCTTATTAAGTAGTTACTAAAGATCTTGGAGCAAATTTCTTCCTTTGGATAGTATGTGACAGTCAAAGATAACAGCAAAATATCCCATTTTGCTGCCTCAGTGAAGTGAGAGTTACATATTCTCTAGGAATTCCTGTGGGGAAAGTGAGGAACTTAAAAGCCTTAGTAATTTGTAGTCGTGCATTTCACCATGTCCTCTCACAAAATGCTTTCTGAAGTTGGATTCTTTGTAGGATTGTATTTGCAGTTAGCTGTGTTTTGGGGAAATTAGCCCGTTTAGATTGTACTAAATACACTCGGGCTGGTATGTTGTGCATATTAAATACACTGGTTAAATAGATTAGGGACTTGTTGGCAGAAAGTGCTGTTTGTAATAGGTGGGTGGGAGAATTGCCTCCAGATCTGATCTGCTGCAGGTGTAGATTCTTCCCATGTTTTAGAGGCACAAGGTGATGAGCTTGATCTCTTCAGTGCGAGGGGGAGGAGGAGACAACAAGTAAAGGGTTTCATTTGAGAAGCAGCTTAGGAGTTCAGCTTTGTGCAAAATCAGTAATTCATCTCTTTCTGTAATGCAGGTGGCTATTACCATGGGAAGCTGATATTCCCCAGAGAATTTCCTTTTAAGCCTCCTAGTATTTATATGATCACACCTAATGGAAGGTTTAAGTGTAATACAAGGTAAGGATTCTCTTCTAATGCTTAAGCCATTAACACCACTTTAGCAATATGTCTACTGCATAATAATCTTAATGGCAAAAGCAAACCACACTGCCTGTCTTCTTCTGAAGGTTGTGTCTCTCGATCACTGATTTCCACCCCGATACGTGGAATCCGGCTTGGTCGGTCTCGACGATCTTGACAGGTCTTCTTAGCTTCATGGTGGAGAAGGGCCCCACACTGGGCAGCATAGAGACATCCGAGTTCACGGTAAGCTCAGGACTCTGTGATGGGCCTTTTGTCAGCCTGGGCAATGCTCAATGTGGCCTCTGGCACTCGGATACCTCAGACATGCCTGCCAGGGATGATGGGTAGATGAACTGAGTCAGTTTTAGGTAGTGTGGGGATGGGGAGAGGATTTCTTAGAGAACGTAGTAGGTTTGCACCATTCTTCTGGGAAATAATTAAAGTATATTAAATTTGTTGGTATGCAACTGCTGATAATTGTTGTCTCCTCCACAGAAAAGACAGCTTGCTGCACAGAGCTTAGCATTTAATTTAAAAGATAAAGTCTTCTGCGAGCTCTTCCCCGAAGTGGTGGAGGTAAGGAAATTCATCCTGGCAATAATCTGGCTTTCTGCAGTTGTTCAACTTCTCTGTACATCTAAACTAATTGGGTTCTGAACTCTTCTCAAAACACCAATAGCTTCACCACTTTCACTTGCAGCTGTTCAGTTTTCTTTTTTTCTTTCTCCAGGAGATTAAACAAAAACAGAAAGCACAAGAAGAGCTCAGTAACAGACCTCCATCCCTCCCTCTACCAGATGTTGTTCCTGATGGGGAAGCACACTACGGTCAGAATGGAATTCCCCTTCTTAACGGGCATGTACCATTGGCACCTGCCAATCATCCCGGTCTCCAGCAGGCCAACCGTAACCATGGACTTTTAGGCGGAGCTTTGGCGAACTTGTTTGTTATAGTTGGTTTTGCAGCCTTTGCCTACACAGTGAAGTACGTGCTGAGAAGCATAGCCCAAGAATGAGGAGAATAAAAGAAATCCAAGACCAAATTAGTGGTAGTTGCAGAATGAGTGGGACTCTTTGGGCATCTGACTTTTTGACACTGGGATAATATTTGTTTTACCAAGTTGCAGGTAAAACTTTGGCTCATGGGTTACGTTTGGGAAATGGAGTAGTTTTGGGTAGTCAGAAAGCTAAAAAGTTCTGCTCGCAGATCCTCTTGTCCTGACTACTATCTAGTAGTGGCTCACAAAGAAGTCAAAGCATTATTGATGAGACGCTGCCATTTCTAGTGCTTTGATTTTTATAGCAGTTCTCCATCTGTTATTGGACATTTGAAAGTCATAAGCAAACACAGCTTTTTACTTCATTGGACAATTTTTAAGACGTCACAATTTCTGCATATCATTTTATTTTCATTAGGGAAGAGGCTGTGCAGGTGTCGAAACGATTCCAGTAGAGACTTCACGTGGACTTGCTAAGGGTTTGCTTAATGTGAACATTGATGCTACCGAAGATTGCTGGTTTCTCTTCTAAAACAGAACGAGCATCATTCTCATATCTAGTCAGTAGTGATTAGATGAGTGGGAAAATAACACCCCGTGTGTTAAACGTGTTGTCTAAATCGTCACAGTGTCATCGAAAGCTTTATTTGGGTTGCAAGAAGTGCAGTTCTCAGCCTTCAGGAATGATTGTCAAGAAAAAGCATTTGAATCAATCTTTAGCGAGGTGCCCAGTAGTAGCCAGTATTGCTTTGGATTTGTTCACTTAACAGATTTCCACTTGGGGAGATGCTCTATTTGAAAGCTGTAATACTGAAGTTTGATCACAAGGTGCCACTGTTGGAAAAATAATAATAATAAAACTGCACACACCAATGGCCAGTTGATTGTGTATTCAGAAAATCTGCTCTGGATTTCTTGGGCTTTGGTAGATGGAGTAACCGTAGCCCTTGTGAGGACAAAAAGATAAATGAGTCTGAATAACAAACCAGCTTCTTCAGATTAATTCAGCTGCCTCTGAACTGTCGCTAGCTGAAGTAAACCCTTAAGATTAGTTGGGCTTGCTCACTTGAAGATTTGCATAAACTCTTAAGAAAAAACCCACCACCAAAAGCAACAAAAGAACCCAGACCCTTCTGATCTGCCTGAGATTCTAGAAGCTTTTTGCTTTTAGGTCTAAATTCAGTAGTGTTCCCATTCTGATGATCAAAATACCGATGTTTGTTCATGGCGTGACAAGATTGTGGATAAACCCTAAAGCTCCTAAGGTTGCTCAAAAATCTGTCTGAAATTACCTTTTTTTAACTCTGCTTGGTTTTTCTCCTCCCTTGCTTAATTTTATCCAAATGCTTTGCTCATCTGAGGCAAAACTTCCTGTGCCTTTCATAACTGGCAGTGATGCCCGGTCACCTGAGGAAGAACGCGCCCACCGTTAATGCTACAACAAACGGTCGGAGGTGGTCGCAGGGTAAAAAAACCTCTGCATCTCACTGCACCCAAATAAATATTACCTCATGTATCTGAGAATGTTTTCAAAGCGGTTTTTTTTCCCTTTTAGATTTGCTTTCTCTGCTTCTCCTTGAATTGTAAGCAAAAGCGTGTTCTTAACCCATGAGCTGCAGCTTAGAGCATCAATAAATGTGACCAATTCCCCACAGTAGGTAGGAGTGAGCAGAGGCAGCAGAACAGCTCTATGCTAAAGAAATCTTAAAGCAGTCCTTAGGGTAAGGAAGGGAAGGAGGAGATAGGGCTGGGGTGGGCTTAGGGTTTGGAAAAGGCTGGATTTTAAAATGTATTTATAATAATCTTTGATGATTTTTTTTATTTTATTTTGTGGTTTTACCAAATCTTATTTATAACTATTTTTTAATTTACCTCTTGTATGCGCTTAATCAGCTCTTTGTAAAAAGAGAAGCACCAGTTGTATCTATCTAGAAACAATTGCGTTCCGTCGGTCTGGGGTTGTGCTGGAAAAGAGGGGGAGTGTCACGTCCTTCCTGCAGTGACAGGATTTCAGGATGGCTTTGTCAGGCTGATGGGTGGGGTTTTTTTCCCCCCCTCCAAGCATCTGGACCTGTAGCTGAGGTTGTTCTGTCTGTAGATTTTAGTATCTTTCAAACATGTTTTGTGTTCTTGCAATGCCTTTTATGACCATCGCCTACAGACGGAAGCGTTTAATCGGTTATCTGTTTATCTTCTTATCTCATGGAAGTTCTTTTGTCCACGTAAATGAAGACAAAGGCAAGGAGACCTCGGCCATGGTGTGTTTGCATCTTTTCTGACCTGTACCTAACTGAGGTACCATTTGGAGATGCTGAACAAAAGGCATTTTATTATGTGACAAGAAGTTGGCCTTAAGCTACACCCAAACATTTGAAGGTGGGTCTCCTTTTTTTTTAAAGTGCCACAATTGGAAAAAAAAAACCCATTTGGTTAAACCCTGGACATGCTGCATTTTTTTTTTTTTCCATGATTGGTTGTATGTAAAAAACCAATTTGCAGTTTCTCTTCAGTACCTTGGATTTGGAGATGGACTTGACAGTCATTTTGGTTGCTGTTGGTTGAAAGCTCAGAGCACTGTGGCCGAACTCTGGTGCCTCTGGCTTACACGATTTTGATACATCTCCTTGCCTTTGGTAACAAGACTCCCTTTTTGTGTAGGTTTTACTGTTTTGTGGCTTTTTTTTTTTTTTAAGAATTTTTAATAGTGGGCGCTATCTGAGCTTTTTGTTACCAAAGTCATTCAATGGAGTAAACCATTCTTTGCCATGCAAAAATACTCTCATGCCCTGAAGCAGTGCATTATTTAATGTAATAAAACTAAAACCCTGTCCAATGTCCTGCCCTTCACTTTCATGCTGCAATTTCATACATTTCTGTAAGATTATTGCACCCAGGAATTCTGCAGCTTGAATCAGAAGACATCTCAGTGGTCGCCTTTAAGGATCTGTTTGATTTTTATGTTACTTTATTTTTTTAAATCCTGGATTTGTGTGTAGTCATAACTTTCTCCCCCTAAGATTTCAAGGTCTCGGAAGTTACCTTCAAGCATGTACTGAGGAGTAGAAATGACTGCATTGTAAAGTTGTTTGTTCATAATAAACATTCATGATCAAAGGTGGATTTTGAATGTCTCTGAATAATTCCTGCTAAGCAGTGGTTGCTGTTGGGGCTTCTCTTGCCAAAGACAAATAGCACAAAAGATGATGCTCTTTTTTTGCTGCCCAGCAAAGGTTTTGCTTCTTAAAGCAGAAAAGTCAGGGGATTGGTGGAAAAATCCCCTGTGCACCCCAAAACAAGAGGAGTATTTTGCAAACTGGAAGCATTCACATCTCATGTTCTTGAGAAGACTTCTGGGCAATGAGCTAAGATGGTTTATTAGGAACATTTTCGCCGTGGTAGAAGCTCTGCCCCGACAAATGCTGCATCCCTCCTGGGTCACTGCAACAGAAACCTGCACGGCAGCTGAGGTTTCCCACTTTGCCCAGTTTCGGTGTTTCCGTGGATTTGCCGGGAGATGGCGCAGCTGCCCCGCGTGGGTCGTGGCGGGCTGTGGGATGCGGGGAAGAGCCGCTGGGAGAGGGAGAGGCTCTGAAAGGGAGCGGGGACAGGACGGGACTGGGCAGAAAGCAACTGAAGGGGCTGTAAACTCTTGGTCTCTCTTCCCAATGCGGCGGGTTTTTTGTCTGCTGCTGCGTTTAGGTTTGTTCTATTGCAGATTAATCCAGTCAGCAGCTTGAGTTTCCATCGGATTAGCCTGGGGAAACTTCACCTTTAAACAGAAGGGATCTATCCTGGGAGTATTCTGGACCTCTATCTGCTGTGCTGCAGGGGTGGGGGCGTGGGTGTCAGTGATTGGTAATGTGTCTTCAGCTCTACTGGCTTCCCAAAGCCACCCTTTCTGTACCAGTGCTTAGGAGGGGCTCGCTAGAACTCCAGCAGGCAATTCTGGGCAAATCCAAGCTGTTGACCTTCTGCCCTTTGGATATTATTCTTAGCAGGGGTAAGGCCGAGCTTGAGCAAAAGGGGAACTGCTTAAGGAGAGACCCAAAGATCGAATCGCAAGTTTCTTGCCTGACTATTCAGTCTCCTCTCAAGCTTTACACGCCCTTTCTGGAGTGTTTGCAAACACTGTGCTTGTGTTCTTGCATGTGGTTTTGAAATGGAAACGTAGCTTCTTCTAATACCTTTCCTACATCAAAACTTTCCTGATGCAGAATTGAATTGATAACGTTACACTCTTAATTATTCCTGTGATGGTGCTGAGCTCGGAGGAGAAACTTCATCTTTTCAGTGACGTTGAGATCCTCGGTTTGCTGTCCTGTGAAGTGCAACACCAGCCTATTCCTGTTTTGTTTGTGAGTGGGGGCTGAATGTTGTTCCTGCAAGACTCGGGTGCTTTGGAGCTGCTGTGACTCGGATGTGAGAACAGCAGCAGCAAGGTGTGGGATTTGTTTCTCCGGAGGGTAAAATGCTGAACTGAGGTTGGAGGAGAGGTGACAACTGTGCTGACACTTGTTTCAGCCCAGCACAGAGAAAAGCAGCCAGTTGGGAGATAACTGCCGGCGGTTTGTCCTGCTGGACCATCAAGTAACTTGGCCTTCTGCCTGCAAAGGTAGTAAGGATTCATGTCCTCAAAATCTGAGGGTTATGTCTCGATATTTGGCTCTTGAGATGGGAAAGGAGATGTTGCAGGCAGACAGATGCAGCCCAAAAAATCCATTGCCCCATTCCAGCCTTGAATGTCATTTCTTGCCATGGTGTGTGGATCTGTCAGGCTGTTTAGCTGCGATATGACAGATTGTCCTATTAATGTGTCATCAAGTGCACTTTTACAAATTCATGGCTTGTCTACAACTAACCTGAAAAAAGAGGCTTAAGTATGAGAAGGCGCCAAAGAAAGTTAAATATTATTAACAAATAAAGTCTGCCACGTAGTTTTGATGGAATGTGAGCTAGTTGGGGGAGGGGTGATACGCCATTAACTATTTAGCTTCTGTGCAACTTCCCTTCTCCCTCTCTTCTCTAACCCAAATTCCATTTCTCTCAAGAGATGCTGTAAAAAAAAAAAAAAAAAAAAAAAAAGTCTCTGTATTCTCCTTGATTTTGCCCTCAAGTTGTTCATGCCTCAGTTTCCCTGAGCCATAAATCATAGAGCTGTTGCTCCTGATCCACCCTGGCTGCCTTCAATGTCCAGTGAAGAGCTGTGCTGGCATTATTACTGGCGTTACAGAAGGCACGGTGAAAGGATTGTTAAAAGAAAGCAAACCTGTTGCATGCTGACTGCATAAGGTGCTTCCACTTCCGTGCTCTGTTCTCATTCTTAGACTTTCTCACGGTACAGTCTCAAGAGAAAGTTTTGCATCACGCTCTGTGTTTGTAGCAAGAATGGGGATATTTGTTCTAGGTGGTGGGGAACTGACAAAGCTTTGCAGACTGCCCAAGCACTTCAGGATGAGGTGAAATGCTCGCAGGAGATGTGTAACCTTTGGTTTTCTGTTATTTTTAAGGCACAGCCCAACCTCCTGTAAAGAACTCGGGAAGCCCCTGCTGAGGCTGCCTCTAATGAGAGCTGGGGGGGAAACATCGTATGGGGCAGAGCTAAGCAGAGTGTAAAGCAAGAGCCTTGATGCTTCAACGTGTGGTGTGATGCCGAGTGCATATTCCAAGCCACAGATTTTCAGCTCTACCACACACTCGTGTGCAGTTTTACAAACTTCCCAGAAAAATGGTGATTTCTCTGAGATAATGAAGGGGAGGTACAGGGCTGAGGGGAGGGAGCAGGGAATGGGCATTGATTTAAATCTGCCTGGCACACGGGCCAGCTCCACTTATCAGTGAGTCTAATAGGAATGTGAAGAGAATAGGCTTGACAGCTCATTAGAATGTGATCCCTCCTCCTCCTTTTTTTCTTTTCTTTTTTTTTTTTTTTTTTTTTTTCTTCTTCCCTTTCTTGAAGTTGATGGAAACTCATTCAGGAAAGAAGTACTTATTTGCTGAGGTAAAGCAAAAGCTGAGGAAGGTTTTGCCAGTGTGCAGCCGGGGAAAGGAGCAGGGAGAAAAGTCAGATGTGATCTACACTCGGAGGTACCTGAAATCTTGCCTAGTGTGAGAGGAGATGAAGATGAAAAAGAGACGAGATTCTACATCCTGACAGCTGCTTGCAGCATCCACACGCACTGCTCAGTGTCCCATTAAAGGAAAGTGAAGATAAACTCGGCTAAAGAGGGAGAGAAGCCAGAAACTTGGGAAAACTTTCTGTTCCTAATGGACCAAGGTGCATCCTCAGATTCTTTGCTTCTCCCTGTTTTAACTTTTGTGATCTGAGTAATTTATTTTCTCCCTGGAAGGCTGAGCACTTGGCTGAGCTGCGATGCTTTCAGCCTCTTCAGCAGAGCAGTGGCTGTAGCAACCTTGGATTACAGTTCCCCAGCATCTTGACAGGAAAGGATGAGGACTTGTCACTGAGGAAAGGGAAGTCTCATTCAAGAGGGAATGGATGGAACGTATTCAAGCCTGCTTTGAACTGAGCACGATGCTTCAAACGACAGAAAGTGAAATCTCCCATTGAAGAGCAACAACTGAACAAACCCCCCTAATGAGTTTGTGTCGTCAGCTCTGGCCTGAGCAACTGTTGCCCTGAGCAATTTGACTTCTCTAGGTTTCATAGTTGAGTGCATTTTAAACGAGTCTGAAGACTT